>BHFT01049077.1:0-17891 GCA_004320025.1 Laticauda laticaudata
TCTTGCCAGGGCTGGAATGAGTAGGCACAGGCTTCCTCTTTTTCCCTGACTGACAAACCATGGTGTTCCTGCTAGATATATTTGGCAGCATGTCTTTCCCCTGAATGCTGACTGCGTGCATGCTGCATCCTTTTATATCTGCGGAGCTGATGCAATTCATACTCCCCGCATGCGCAGGGAACGCTTTGCATCCGATACACATTTGCGCGGCATCCGCTTTGCTTCCTATAGGCGTCCGTGATGCATCCGCGTCATCCGCTATGCATCCGCCCCTTCCACTATGTGTCTGCTTCGCAATTCTCCCCTGGAACCTCTTTGGATGTGTCATCCACTTCCATCCACTGTCATCCGCTAGGCTTCCTATGAACATCCGCTTTACATCCCCGCTACGTACTACCCACATCCGTTCTTTTCCATTCTTTTCCGTTCTTTTCCGTTCTTTTAGGCAAATTTTTGCCACCTTTTGGAGTGGATGACAACAGATGGAGTCAACCCTGAAATTTTGCTCGTCTGCTGTGTCCTTTATGCATACGTTTTGCATCCGTCGGGCAGTGGGACCTAGCCTTTAATCACTTGGAAAACTTTACACAGCAATCCTAATTCCAGTCAAAGCTGATTGAATGGCTGGTGCATCCATAAAGAACATGATTCTATTGAGAAAGTGGAATATTTGATATCCTCTGAAATGCTTAAGGAAATTTCTGCCAGCATATTCTGTTGCTGTTTTTACTGGCATGGGGATTTTTGTGAATATGTCAAGATAGGCTATGCTAGCCAACATACCTTCATTACCAAAGCCATCAATGAATTTGGCCTAAAGCTTTAGCAATGACACTTATTTTCCATCCAATCAACAAATTGGAGAAATTGAATAATAACAATAATGACAAGGGAAATGTTCCTCCCACTTGCTTAGCCAAACAAACGGTTATGCTTAGGAAATGGTAGGTCTTCCATTTTAGATTTTCCTATATATATTTCTTCCCAATATTGGTAAAGGAGAAGAAGGAGAACATAAATTTGAGGCAGAGAGGAGCAGACAATAGCTAATGTTTCTACATATTTGAAAACAAGTCCCTCCAATCTGCTGCCAGACTCTAGGAAACATTCAGAAATATAAAGTTAAAACCTTAGTTAATAATGGTATATTTGATATATTAATATAGAAGCCAAATATATATAACATATAGCCATATTTTGGACAATGAAGTTTTAAAGAATTCATTTGCTCATGTTTTAAGATAACATTTGACAAAAAAATTCTCAAGAATAGAATGTCAATACTGCCTGCTAGAAATCTGCCTGATGCTTTTTGTTGAATATAATTTATATGACATGCATTTATTAAATTTCTCACTGTGTGTTTTGTAAAATTGTCTTCCATCAGTCAATACTGATTAATACAAAGAGATTGCATTAATCCAGATTGCAAAAAATTCAGCTGGGTAACCTGGGGCCAGTCGTTCTCTCTCAACCCAAGTCACCTCATAGAGTTGTTGAGTGGGAAAAGAGAAGGAGAAAAGTCGGTTGGATATTTTAATTAGAAAGTTCTTCACTCACAGTTTAGAGATTTTTATTAATAAAGATTTTTTTTAAACATGTATCTAAACATGAAACAAACATATCCTTCATTGTTGTTGTTGTATACACATGATGTTGCTTTCATTTTTCTCTCCATTTCTTAAGTAACACAGGCTTAAATTTTCCTTAGCTGTACTGATATTAAAATATTTATTATAAATGCTTTTATGCTGCTTCAGTTTAGATTCTAAATTAATAATGAATTCTAAACTAATAACAAATTCAGTATTAGTAATCATAGAGCAACCCAGTCATAAAAATTATGATACTTCAGTCATAATCATTCATAATCCTATCATAATAAAATAGAGCCAGACATTTTTAGAACCTTCTATTACACACCCAGGTACTTATTCTCTTCATTACTCTGCAGTACCCAAATATGTGCTGGAAAAGCACCTTTTCAAAAGTTTTCTGAATATCAGAGGCGAGTTTAAAGATATTACACCTGAGAAGATACTCCATAGAAGGGAATATGCTTTGTGTGAGGAGGTTGAGGGATTTCCAGTAAGCATTCTCCAAAAACATTCCTTTGTAGTAAGCCGTCTCACAGATAACCACTCCTAGGTCACACAGGATTGTAGAGGTTGTAAAATTATCTTGAATTGAACCTAAAATCAACCAATCACCAATGCAGCTTTCAAAATATTGGTGGTGCATGATAATATTGGTTGTTAACATGTCAACTGCTGCAATTTACATTAGTTGCAGCTATTTCCATCTTTATTCCAGTATTATCTAAATTCAAATAGCTTCAAGATGTATAAAATCCACCAAGCTTTTCCACCCGTTACTTTGTTAATTCAAATATGGATGAACAACAGTTTCTTCAACAGGTACATTTCCATTATCAGTACTGGTGCTAAAATACTATTACAGAGATCGAATTCCAAAATTGTCCAAAACCAGTCTTAACGTGTGTATGTGATCTACTTGGCTTTGTCACTCATTACCTTGGAGGAAAATTAGGTAATTGACATGACTAATACAGACCCACTGAAGGAAATAAATTTCATCCTACTACTGCTAGTCTTCGATTTGCAAAAGTTTATTTAGTGATTGTTCAAAGTTACAGTGACACTGAAAAAAATGACTTATGAATGTTTTTCACAGTAGCAACCTATACAGCATCCCCATGATTGTGTGATCAAAATCCAGGTACTTGTCAACTGGTTCATATTTATGACCAATGCTGTGTCCCAGGGTTACATGATCCCCATCCTTTTGTGGCCTTATGACAAGCAAAGTCAATGGGGAAGCCAGATACATTTATCAACAGGGTTGCTAACTTATCAACTACAGTGATTCATTTAACAACTGTGGCAAGAAAGGTTGTAAAATGGGGCAAACTCACTTAACAAATGTTAATAAACAGAAATTTTGGGCTCAATTGTGGTTGTAAGCTGAGGACTACCTGTATAGCTGTCTATTGATTCAAGATTGGTGATAAGTATTTCAATTCAGCTATAGACAAAAGCTCTATGGCATACTCATTTTGATGTTGGCCAAATCTTTCTTCTCAGAAAATATGAACTGCTATACGTTGTGTCCCCACACCTGAAATATCATATGTAAAAATGCTAAAATAATTTTAACTGTCACAAGCTATTTCATACACATTCAGAATCAGGCAGCTCCATTATAATCATTTGTTTGCATTTTGAGTAAAAATGCATTTACTTATTATTTGAAATTTTCTTTACTAAATTTAAACACCAGTAATTATTTTATATCTAATGACACTACTTGTAACTTTCGTATTTTTTTTTGAGAAACAATAGCACATTAACATATTAATCTATTCAATTTGCAGCAACTTCACACAGTGATTATAAAGCTAGTTTAGACAAGTATTAATTTCACAAACAAAAAAATTGAAAACGATTGTACTGCATTTGCTCTTATTTGCTCTAAGAACAAAAAAAAAGGAAAACTTCAGAAATCCTCATAAGTAGAAATCACAGAATTTTATAGTACCTATTGTGTCTGAGATACCTACATTGCTTTTGTGATTTTTTAAAATTAACAATTTTATGTCAAATTTGTTTTACAGAATAAATTTAAAAATTCAATCTTAAAATGTGACCATGTATATTAGTCAAGTTTTAGAATATCTGTTCAATATCAGTGGGTTTCCCTCACAATATATATATTCCCTTATTCATAATATATAAGTTTATACAACAGCAATAATATGGTGGAAGTATTCAGAGTTAAATAAAGTAAACTTAGAACCATTAAAATCAATGCATTTTCCAAAGGCTGTTAGTGGAAATTCAAATAATAGAGTTTTGTTCTTACAGTACTGAAATAACCAATGACAGCAAAAGTGCTTAATCAATGAATCAGCAACTATATCTTTCAGTTCTAAAATATTCAATTAAAACCTTTACAGCAGTGGTTCCCAACCTTTTTTTTTGCCCCATACCCCTAAAGAAATTTCACTCGAACCTCGCACCCCCTGAAATATATGGTAAATATATGGTAGGATTGAATTATTTAANACTCTAAAAGGAAAACAAAGTTAGTCCACTGCAAAAGAAAATAAAAATGCCAACATATAGCCAATATCCTATTATTTACCTGGACTTTTCTCGCACCCCCTGGAATATCGTCTCACACCCCTAGGGGGTGCAACTACCCCAGGTTGGGAACCCCTGCTTTATAGGATTTCTCCACAGATATTTGACAAGGCAACTTTAATTAGATACATGAAAATATCACTTTCTTAAAACTAAGTAAAAATAAACTTACCACCATGTTTTTCTACTTAAATATCCTCTGATCCATCTCTGAATAATCAAGATTGGTGAATGATGAACTAGAACTTGATTGATCTTGGAAATTATATTTCTTACTGTTTTCATTTCTTCCTGAAATGTAGTATCCTAAAAATAAAACAAAGCAATATAGCAACGTTCATCAAAGTGCATTAAAACCAACTATGCTTTATGTCTTTTTAAATGATATTTCTCAAAGCAATTATTTTGGATAAAGCATCCTAGCTATTATGTTTTGGCTTATAAATAATTTTTATATATTCTGGTAATAGATTGCTTTTATGTAAACCTTTTTAACTGAACTCATAAGAGGTCATAAATTTCTCCGATTCTCTGGTTATAGTTCCATTTATCATAGAAACAGACATTTACATCATTCTTTTTTTTTTGCAAGGAGCATTTCATATATTTTTGCTGTTCCAAGCAGTAATTTTTTCCATTTTAGTTTAGCTGGCTTTGGTCAATAGCTGTCAAAACTAGAAACAGGGATGCTCACAAATTATAAGTTGATGCTAAATTTAATACTGAGAAATAATAAAGCAAAAGTAACAAATTCAATAGAAATGGAACTTTCAGAATCCAACTGCTCTTTCTTGGCTGGATGGATATAATGAATATAATTCATCACTGATTAGATTTTTGACTGGTTCATGTAAGGTCCTAACTTCTCTTTATCTTGTTCAGCATGTACAGCTTAGGGGACAATGTAAAGATATTTCTCAGATCCTATTTGTACAAATCTGTTCCTATTCAATGTCTGACTAGGATTGTCCAGGACGACAATGCTTGAATACCATCTAGGTACATAGAACCAGTAACTTCTAAATTGTTTAATGTTATACATTTAATAAACGTGTGTATACTTACATGTGTATTACATGATGTTCTTCCATGAATGTTATCAATAAGCTATTTTGAAGAATGTAATATATTTTGATAATACAGGAATTTCATGATTAACAGGATTTTTTATGAACAACACTTTTTTTCTCAATATAGAATTCATTATTTCAGAATTCAAATAAAATCAGTTAAAAGACTTTCCTTTCTGTATTATTTAAGGATTCTCATAAGCGCATGTGTCTTATTAGCACATGTGATCAAAAACAGGATCCACTTTTACTAGTAGAAAACTTCAGAATAAAATCTTATATATTCATTGAAATAGAATTGATTTTTTCCCCCCTAAACATGAATTAAGATACGCCAGGATTCATCTTTTCACAGGAAGTTGTAAGTTTTGTCTGCAAATTCTTTTTCTGTCTACAAACTTACCCACCCACCCCTACTGATTGTTTGTACTGTAGTAGTCATCCAATTCTCTGAACATCATACTATAATTACCTGAAGTAATGTTTCTATCAGGAAATAAGAATATCAGATTAATGTATTTTGGACACAGCAATCCAGATTCTTTCTCAGAGTTGCTCCCCAAGAAGGGGGAGAATGGGCCTCAACTATACAGTGCTATTTAAAAGTTGTGAAACACTTCTGAATTTTCATACTTCTGTACAGATATAACATACGTGATCTGCTCTCCACACATCTTAAAATTAAATAAAGAGAACTCAATTGAACAAATGAATCAAAAATATTTCACTTGCTTATTCATTGTGAAAATTGATCCAGTTACATATTTGTGTTTGTGTGCTTTTCAATAACTGGTGTGCCCCTCCACCCCCACCCCCACACAACCATCACTGGAGCTAAACATGAATGTAAATTATTGATCAGTCCTATGTATCAGCTTTAAGGAATATCTCAGTCACCCCACATAACAGCTTCAACTAAGGGATTAGTTGAATGAACTGTGTGCTTCAGATCCTTCCACAATATTTCTCAAGGATCAAAGTCAAAATTTTGATTCAATCATTTCCTTCTGCTTTTATAATTCTTCAGTCATACAACTATATGTTTGGGCTACTTTCCTGTAGAATTTGCTGATGCAATTCAAAATTCACAGTTCTATCAATGATGGCAAGCCGTTCTGCTCCAGAAGCAGAAGCAAAGCAGTCCCAAACCATGATATTGCCATCACCAGGATTCAGCAATGGGATAGGTTTCTTATGCTGTCACTGTTTGCCTTTCACCAAACCTAATTCAACAAGTTGATTTGTCTCCTTCCTGGAACAGCTTGAGCAGTTTTTCTGTGTCTTAGAATGAATTTCCTTGGGTTTGTTTGTATACCCCACCTTCCATATATTGCTTTCCAAGTCACTCTTCTGATTTATTATTTGTATGTCCCTTTTATTATTAATTTTTTTTCATTTATATATCCATTTTGATATTATTTTCCATGTGACTATTATGGCATTTTAAAATTTATCTTCAGACCCACATCTTTTTTCTTTTTTCCAGTACAAACTCCAAATCCATCTTCAAATCAGTCTGTTTAATCCCATAAAATATGTTCTTTTTCTATACTTGCGCTATAGTGGCACACAATTTTGTAAATTCTGAGTAAGTTGGTCATAAAAAGCCTTAATTCCTTCTATAGTCGAATAAGACAGTCTCATGTTAATAGTCTGTTCTTCTTTAAGAGTAATTCTTTGTTCTTTCTGTAGCCAGCTTAGAGTTCCCTCTTACCATCTGCCTGTTTTCCTTTCAGCAAAATTTTCCCACAGGAGGATTTCTTAACATTAATTTCAAGAACTTCATATACGATTTTATAAATTATTGAACACCTTACAGGAAATGTTTTTTCAGGTCCATCTTGCCTATTAACTTTCCAAAATCAACATTCTCATCCCATTTTTGCTGTTTGCCAAAAAAAATCAAAGCTTCTCTTGTTAATCCTTAAACTTACGAAGAACTTCTTTCATCCAGGATGAAAGAAAACTTTCCCAGGACTATAGTATGACTTATGTTTTGGAAGAAGTTTGTAATAAGCAGTTTCCTAAAGTAATTAAGAGAGGAAGTATGCAGACACAATGTAAGGTGCACCTAGTGTGGCTTAGGCAAAATGAATAGTTGCCCAGCCCTTAGACAAACTTGCTGGAGAGTGCCATTTTGCAATCTCTTCACAGGTAGAATCTGTATGAAGCCATAAATGGATGCCCCTTATCTTCTCCTCAGTTTTCTGATCAGCCAATCCCTTCACCACCTCCTATTTTCACTCCAGTGTGTAGACTCCACTAAAAGCACAGTCATGCTCAGTGTGCCAAGCTGTCTTGGAGATTTGCAAGCTAAAATAAAAGACACTTTGGAAATGGCAAGAAATCAACACTCTGCACCTCCTCTACCTATTTTGATAAAATCCTGTAATACTTCCCAGAGATGGTTCCCAATGAATTCAATACAATGCACTTCTGAATTTATAAATATTGAGACTATACTAAGAGCAAATCAGAGATTTAGTCTTATGAAAAGGACTGGGGTGACAGGATAGCAGTGTTCTGATATCTTAGAGACTGCCACAAAGAAGAGGGAGTCAAGCTATTCTCCAAAACACCTGAGGGTAGCAACAGCAATAGCACTTAGACTTATACTGCTTCACAGTGCTTTACATCCCTCTCTAGGCTGTTTATAGAGTCAGCCTATTGCCCTCAACAATCCAGCTCCTCATTTTACCGACCTCGGAAGGATGAAAGGCTGAGTTAACCTTGAGCCAGTAAGACCCAAACTGCCAAACTGCTGGCCGCCTGTGATCAGCAGAAGTAGCCTAACCACTGCATTCTAACCACTGTGCCATCTCGGTTCTTTCTGGTAGAACAAGAAGCAATAGGTGGAAACTAATATATGAGAGAAGCAACTTAGAACTAAGGAGAAATTTCCTGACAGAATAATTAACCAGTGGAACAACTTGTCTCCAGAAGTTATGAATGCTCCAACACTGGAAGTTTTTAAAAAGATGTTGGATAACCATTTGTCTGAAGTGGTGTAGGGTTTCCTATCTAGGCAGGGGTTTGGACTAAAAGACCTCCAAGGTCCCTTCCAATGCTATTATTCTAAATTTATGACCACTTTCCACAATTAATACTCATATTGAGACTTATTTTTTCCTGAGAGAAACAAATATTTCACAAACCTACTTGCAGGATATCTCTTGAAAGGCAGAATCTTTGTCCACACTGAAGTCTAAATAGAAATGTTCTGGCTTGAACACAGATAAAGGTGACAGATTGTTAGAATTTCAAGGTAAAGATAATTTTTTCCCTGCTTCGGCTCCAGGGGCTGGTGCTCATCTACATTTCCTAGTCGAGGGAGCCAGCATTGTCCAAAGATCTTTCCGTGATCATATGGCTGGCATGCCTATATGCCAAACTTCATGGAACATTGTTACCTTCCCACCAAAGTGGTATCTATTTATCTGCTTGCTTTTGCATACTTTCAAACTGAGGATATATTTAAAACTTAGTGTTCCTAAGAAGGCATACATAATAATGTTTTAATGATGTGAAATTACTTTGTGTTTACCTTTCCAGAAAGAGGGTAATAGTCAACAAAAAAGTTCAGAGTAAATGGTTTGTATTTTTCAGGTAGTCTCCAACCTTCAGTTATTTCCTCATCAGAAATAACATAGTAGTCTAGTGCCTTGAGTGAAAAAATGCTGTTAACAACAATGTGCCTATAGGCAATTTTCAAGCACAGTGGAGTGTTATACAAAGTGAGGGAAATAAGATTAGGGCAAAAAGATAATGAATGCACATCTTGCAGTGTTGAAATTCCATTATCATGTAGATATAATAATTGTAAATTCTTCATGTATCTCCAAAACATTGGACCAGGAAGTAATTCTAGCTGAAATAGGATTGAAAAACAATTTTAAAAGAGAGAAAAATGAAAAATGATTTAATATATATATTACTACACTTGAAGAGTATATAATTCTTCAAAAAGCACAACCATCAAATCTGGTCCATAATTAGAATTTAGTACTCCCAAAGCTTGCTTTTTCAAGAACGAAAGAGAAAAAATGCAGTCATTGTCCACCAATAAACTTTTAATTCCTTAAAAGTTTCCAATACAGAAATAACATAATAGAAAACATTCAGAATGTTTAGATGCTGGCTGGGGAATTCAGGGAGTTGAAGTTCATGCAACTTAAAGTTACCAAAATTGAGAAACACTGGTCAATGGCAAAAAAGAAATAGGAGAAATCACCAAAATATCTCAGTGTAAAATCAGTCAGTTAATAATGCCTATAGAAATTGACAGCATGGTAGGTAACTAATATATTAATTAAAGAGAATGGAAGAATTCCAGAAATGAGACAATGAATTCTTAGGTATACCACAATGATCTAAAAACCTTCCCAAAATTATGAAAAAAAATTTCTGTAGCATTTTTAAGGAGCATTAAAATATTTATTAGAAATTATTAACTATAAACCCCCTAGATTTAGACAACTGAAAAACAAGGGGAATGAATTAGTGTAACCAACTCCACCTATTGACATTTTATCTAGAGACTCCTAAGACACTTTTAATTTGGCAATAATTGTATAGAAGTTATAACATAAATTGTATATGATCTATAAAATAATTCTGTGAATTTTAGATTATGTGTTTTTATAGATATAGTATAAAATATCAACAAAAATGATGATAAAAATACATTGTCTAAAATAAGTATTAAAGGCAAGCTCATGGACCAGAGTTGCATGGGTTTTCAAAGGCATGATTAAAATTCTGTATTCATACAACAGAGGGACAGAATCTGACATTATCATCCTGAGTCAGTTGAGCATTCAAACTGAATGTTTTTTTAAAAAAAGAAGTAAAATACTCTCCTTCACAAAAAAGAAAAATAAGGGAAAACTATAAGACATGAAACAAGACAAAAGAATCTAGATCAGCTATTTTTCAGACTTCCATTTGGAGTAAACGGAAATGAGCCAAAAAACCCCAAAACACCTCATACCAATTTATAGTGCTTTGGCCAGTTAATTTTATCAATATTAAGGCTAGAAATAAAAATTTAACTGTGACTGATTGCGATAATCTATAAATACATTGCCAGTGAAATAAAACCCTGGTTCCTATAACCCATGACCACCACATAAAAAGAATCAAATTTTAAAGAAGATATTACACATATTTTAAGATATATGTGTGTGTGATATATATATCTCAAAGGTGTTCATTAGATTAGTTATTAAGTTGGAATGAGCAAAATAAACATAACTGATTGAAGAATCCATATGCAGTTTCATTGGAAAACTCCATAATACTAAGGCATACCTAGTTTGATGCAAACATTTAAGAGTTCTCTTCTATTGGTCTAGTTAGATTGAAGGTGAAGGTTTGTTCTCAGAGCTTGTGGGTTGGTTTCCTAATGTTTCGTTACCAGACTAGGTACATCTTCAGCCAAGTTTGGGAGATTCCTAAACGCTGCTGACGATGTTATCTAGCCTGGTTACAAAACGTTCAGAAACCAACCCACAAACTTGGAGAACGAACCTTCACCCACATCCTACACCTGAACTAGAGATATTTGTCACTATTGCATATATTAGTTTGAAAATTACACTTTTAAAGACGTTACTACTCACCTGATTATTATGGAGATCCAATTTAACTAAATTAATGCAATATTCAAGTGCATCAATATTTGTAAGAAAATTACAAGACAAATCACATATTTTAAGTGAAACACAATATGGTATGCTTCGCAGATCATATAGGAAATGTGCATGCAGTCTAACCATAACCAGATTTCTCAGTTTCTTTGCATCTCTTTCATCAGCAGTTTGGCCGTATTCAAGTAGTAGTTTTTCAGAAACACAGACAAGGTATTCTAAAAATTCTTCCTCCATAGTTATCTCTTTTATGCTTTATCCATGAGAAATCTAAAGGGAAGAAAGGATTACACAGTAAGTTACCTTTATGCAGCTTTCCTTTAAAACAAACCTTCAAATAAATAAACTAAATATCCAATTGCTCGATACAATTCCCCGTTTTATAAAAAGATAAGCCATAACAAAGAAGCTAGGAAGAAAACATATTTAAGAGAAGATTTAAGAGCATGTAAACATCTGGTGGAGAAATGCCATTTTACATTTTATTACATAAAGAAAACACTTCATACTTATACCACCACAAATAGGCAATAGAAATATTTTCAATGGCAAATTATTGATTTGTTTTGTTACATGATAGATTTCCTTCCTGTGTCAAATCTACTAAAATAACAAACAAAATAATAAAATATAATGATACATTAATTATATAATTCAGTCAATATAAATTGTATTGCCAGACCTTTGGGATAATTTATGGATGATATAGATAACCTTGTGATCAATAAAACACATGAATTAAAAGCCATTTTAAAAAGAGTTCATTTTAAAGCTTTCTAAATCCTGAAAACAAATATATAAATATTATAAAATTTTATAAAATTGTTTTATAAAATAAAATGGCAGAGGGTTTCAAGGATTCTACAGAGAAATGATTCTATTGAGAAATGACCAACAATCTATAATCTATAAAGGATAAATCAACTGTTCATGGCTTCAAAATGGTTACTTAAAGAATCATATTTTTTAATCATTCTATTTATTTCTGTGTTTGTTTTTAGTCATTCATTACTGAGGTTTATGTGTCACTTCAGTCACAACCAGCTGTAAATAGTATATACCCCAATTCAGTAAATAGATTTGGCAATAGCCAATTTTTAAATTTTACTTTGCCAAGGAATAAGATACTAATGATACTGAAAAGAGATAAACTATCACTTACTGCAGAGGGGATTCCCACTCTGAAATCAATCTCTAAGAATTGTCAAAGTAGTTAGATATAATAGTTTTTTTCTAGATGCTCAAAGGGTTAGTGCTGAATTACAGTCTCTATTCCTGAATTTAATAAATTTAAGCTAGAAATGTTTACAAGCATAAAACTGAACTGCCTCCAGGAAGAGCTAAGTTTTAGTTCACTATCAGCCACAGAAGCTGACAGAGTGACTATTGGTCAATCATTACTAACGTACAGAAGAGAGAGTGCTATGCATATTATTTTGAGCTCTTGAAGAAAAGATGGTATATAAACCTAATAAAATAATTAATACATCACCAACATGCAGTGTCATATATTTAAACTTTGAAGATTTGAGGTTTTCAGGATGTCCTAGCTTTATGAACAGCAATGCTTAAATAAATCTATCAGGCTTAACTTGAAGTCATCAATTCAGCCTAAATTTCATACAAGCATAAGCATACTCCTGAGCAGATAATGTTTGGAGTAGCAGCAACCAACAAAGAGAGAAAATCCACAGTGAAATCATGTAAAATCCCAAGGGCAAAACTTTACAGCTTCCATTATTTCCAAGACAGAAGTCATAAGCCTTCATGGCTCAGCACTGTTCCAGCAAACTTCCTAAGCTCTGATTTCTCTCTATAAATCAATATCTAAGAAGAACCAATAGAGGCTTAGCTTGTTTATAGATATTTAAAATGTATGGACTACAGGAAGAAATTTCATAAAGTAGGGCTGTCAAAGAGAAGGCCTGATCATATCTAGTCCATGCTCCATAAATTTCATAAATTGGAAAGGGCTGTCCATGAACTCTGAAGTCCATTTTTCATAAATCTCATAAATTGGAAATGACTATCTGCAGATTCTCAGATGACAGAATCAAATGGGCAGATTCAATCCAGCCAAGATAGTGCTGATATATTCTAATGCTGTACCATGTAGAGTTTTAAAAGTAATTCCCAATATTTTGAATTGGGTCTAGAAACCTACTGGAGATTACTGTGATTGAAGCAGTAATTGTTACTATACACTAAAACTGTTTTGCTGCCATATTTGCTGCCATATTTTGTATAAGGTGTAGTTTGAGTTGTCTCCAAAAGCAGCCCTACACAGAACTCACTGCAATTGTCCAGTCAGGTGATAAATCAGGGTGTTATCTACTACAGCACAATTGTACCTAACATAAGCAGAAGCTGACTAAAGCCCATCTGCCTATGTTTTCCTTTTTTAAAAAAAACAAACTTTATTAATTACAAAACCAAAATGTCGAACAGAACACACAAAAGAAGCAAAAAAGAAAAGAAAAATGATTTTAAAAAAACCCCTAACAATTCTATTACTATTACTATCGACAGTCTATGGTTCCTTATTTGTTGTCAATATTAGTGATACATTACAGGTACAAGATACATCTTATAGCGAATATATAATTTCATAATTACATTTTACATTATTTACTAATGTATTTTCTATTTTTGTTCTATCCAATCATACCAGGACCATCCAGCTTCGTTACAATAATTTCTGATGTTGTCTTTTTCCTTAAGGGTGCTAAGGTTAAGTTGCTCACATACTCTGCAACAGGTTGTTTCTTCGTATAACTCAATTCATCCTCTGCTTGGAATATCTGCTCATTCCCAACACCTTGTGCAAAGGTATTCAAGCTAACTGTAAGACTATGCCAGTATGATATAATTTAATATTTTTTAGCAATTTGTTCTTTTAAATATTCCCCAAAGGAAGAATTTCTGGTTTTTTATTCAATTTTGCTCCGTCGTATTTCCTCTATACCATTTTTTTATCCTATGCCCGATCTTTGGCTTCAGGTGCAGGACCACCCACATATGAAAAAATGTTCTTGTTTCTTTTTAGCATTTCCAACAATTGCGATTCATATTAGGAAATATTTTTCGCTATTCCGAGGTGAATGATGCCACTATAAAACATTTTATGGATAATTTTCTTTATATGCTGCTGATCTTGTAATTTTTATTATTCTTGTCTGCAAGACCTTTTTTCCCCATTCTAAATATATATACTACAATCCTTGTTGTCTGGCCTCCAAGCTTATCTAGTTGTGACTTTGACTACTACTTCCTCTTTTAATTCCGTTCTAATAAAATTATTGTAAAATTTAGATTTTTTTTATCTGGACCTACTAAATTTATCTATTTGTTGTGCCTTAGATAAAAATCCCAAAAGTTTTTCTTGTCCTGTGCGTATATTCTATTTTGAATTTGCGAAGTAAGGCCCGCCAGTCTACTTGTATCCCCTGATTCTTTGGATACTTGAATCTTGGATATCTTGAAAATCTATGATTTTAAAGTTTTCCTGTGCGACATCAAGAAGGTCTTTGTATTTGTATTTATTTTATTAAAGCATCTAGATTATTATGGATGTATCATCGCTCCATCGTTGAGATGCAATATTGTGATTTTTTAAATTTTTTTATTTTATTTGTTCCCAATTAGCAATAAGAACTCTAATTATATGTCTGTGGGAAAATACTTCTACTTGATTTTTCTCAGTGTCCCATAAAAATGCATGCCATCACTCCTCTGTAAATCATAGGCCTTCTAAAAATAAGATCCTTTTATCGACAGATTTACCCACTCTTCTCAACTAGAGTCAAGGAGGCTGCACATAGGTATAGTTCCCCAATTTGGAGTGCCATACCTCCTTGGCTCTCATATCTTGGCATTGCTTTAGATTATCCTTGGTTTTTTCCCTTGCCAGATAAATTAGTGATTATCTTGTTGAGTTTCCATGAAGTAGTTTTTATGTATTTTTTATTGTAATGTGTTTGGGAATAAGTATTTGGGCAGAATTTGGGCAGAATATTTCATTTTTATAGGTGCAATTTCCTCCCTAATAAGGAGATTTAATTTTACGGCATATCTCCTAAAATCGTTTTTTTACCTGTGTTGTAACAATTTATTATAATTATTTCACATTAGAGTTTTGGCATTGAGCCATTAACCAAATTCCTAGGTATTTAACTTTTTTACTATTGTAATCCATGTAGTTCTCCTTCAATTTTAGTTTTTGTTTTCTGTTAAATTTTTAGTTTATTAATTTTGTTTTTTCCTTTTAAGTCTGCAACTTCCCCAAATGCATCTAACTCTTCCAAGTATTCGTTTGAACCTGTTTAATTGGGTTCCTCTTATTGAAAAATACCATGTCATCTGCAAATTGGCTGGAGTTTATATTCTTCGTTTTTTAATTTTTTAAGTCCTTTTATTCCTGGGTTCTGTCTAATTCAATGTCAGCCAATGTTTCCAAAGATATATGGAAGAGCAGGGGGGATACTGAACATCCCTGCCTGCACTCCCTTCTTCTATTGTTTATTCGAACACGTGTACTCTCCATTAATTATATTTTGCCTTTGTGAATCATAAATTGTGCGTTAACGTTCAAAACTTTAGGTGCCTAGATTCATATTGATAAATCATTGTTGAAGTAAGAGAATTGCCAATTAAATTGTAAAGGCCTTCTGTGCATCATGAATATAAAGGCTATTTGTTTTTCCGGGGGCTTCGTAATATTCCAAAACATTTAATACTTCTTAAATTAATTATGACTTTGTCTATTAGCGAAGAAATCCGTTTTGATACTTTATGTATATATTACATTCAAATATTTTTCAATCTATTTGCAATAATTATGTGTAAATATTTTATAATCAAGTATTTAACAGGGAAATTGAGTCTGCGTGTAGTATTGGTATATGTCGTAAATCTGAAATCTTGTTTTGGAATCAAGACAGTATGTACAATTCATCCTTCACCATGAACATACAGCATTCTGCTGCTAGCAAGGACCTCATTATATACTTACACACCAAAGCAGGTCTTAATTTTGCCTTACCCCTATGTTTTTTATAAGTTTCCCCTGCGTATCCGTCAGCGTCCTTGGGTTTTAATTGTTTCTTTTGATTTTCTATTGCTATTTATACTCAGCGCGCACGAATATCTCTAATTAACATTTCTTTCATCTCCTTAAATTATTTTATCTTTAGTAATACCCAAATAAGTTCTTATCAAATCCTCATTTACCTCGCTTGTATCCTTTATCTATAAAGGATTTCAAAAAATTTACATGCAATTTCGTTTTTCGGTTTCTATCTTTAATGTAGGCATCCGCCAGTCTCCATCTATAATATGGTAGATCAATCTTTTTTTGTTATTTTCTTTTTTAAGTTGTATAGCAACTACCTTCCTGGTTATTGGCCCTGTTTTCAAAAAATATCTGTCGTGGCTGGCATTTAACTTTGAGTCCATTCCCTTCGTGCATTCGATAAATTTAATTTATATTTAATTATTATCTGTTTTTTTTCAATTTAGATAATCTTTGGGGGCGATGTATTGCGCTGAATTTCTAATCTTTGATTCATTGTTTCTAATTTATTGTCTGTTGAGCGGACATGATTTTTCTTTGTTTCTTTTTGTAGTATATATATGGTATAATTTATGCCTGTTATTATTGCCTTCACTTGTTCGCCAAACTATTCTGTTTCGCTAGTGGCATGTCATTCTATTATTTTCTTATAAAAAATTAATCCTAAGTTCCTACTTCAAGTTTTATCATATAATTCTATCTCTTTAAATTAACTGTTATTTTAAGGTCCACCGTTTCTTGTTTTTCCATCACTTCCACACTATCTAGATAGCGTTGTGATCTAGCCATTCATCTTGGTAAGATTTTCAATCTCTTTTTAATTTCATTATTAATTCATCCATTCATCCACACATATCAGCTTTTCGTGTCCATGATTGTTGAGGGTTAAGAGTAAAAATTTAAATTGCATTTTTCTCAGGATTTAATTTCCTCCACATAGTCTATACAAATTTAGTTCATCATCATTAGTCTTTCTACATGTTTTTATCAGGTAGCTCTCATTTTTTTCTTCTTTATTCCCCTCACTATGTGATCTTTCTTGGTGGTCCACAATAGCATTGAAGATCTCACACAGAATACAAATATTCCTGTTTATCCATTCCCACTAGATTTCTCATAATGTAGTGTGTTTAAAAAGATTCCTTTTGTGGTTATCATTAGAGAGGGCATGTAGTCAGCAACTAGTAGAATTGGTGATATTGAGTTTAAATCCAATCTTGTGAACATCAGGAATTCATCCATTGGGTCTATCCACAATTTGCTCTGCTTTCATATCGTCGTTCACACTATACTGATGCTTATAGCCATTTTCTTTTTTTAAATCTGCTTGCGCGACATATTACAAATCTCTCATAGCTAGGGATTTAAATATTTCTTTCTTCTTCTTCCTTATATGAGTTTACCTGTAAAACATATTACTATCTGGTTTTGTTGTTTAAATTAATTTCGTTAAATATTCTTTTCCTTTTATCCTAGAAATTTAGGCCATTTATATTAATTGGATAGTGATTTTTTTTTCTTCCTCCAATACCTTTAATTGACTTTTGCTCTTTGTCTTGGTAGTTACTCCTGTCTCTCTTTGTGGTTGATTGTGCGATCTTACGGATTCTTCTCTCTCTTTATCTTATTTTTTGAATTCCTGCAATTCCCATTTGCTATGGTTTTGAGTAAGTGGCTGTCGTGCTTGCCGAATTCATGTGTAAGTTGTCTCTACTACTCCATTCTCATGCTATCAAGTCGTTCATAGACATTCTTCGGGCTTTTTTCCATGGAGTCTACTTTAATTTTTTCTTTCTTCCCAAGTGATTACATTCCCCTCTGGAATTAGCCATCTACAAGTATGATACAGATCTATTTTGTTTTAATTGGTTCCGCCGGAATTTATAATCTTGCTGCTTGCTCGTCGTCACTCTTCTGTGGGCATTTTGTTTAAGTATCA
>BHFT01049079.1:0-14511 GCA_004320025.1 Laticauda laticaudata
AGGGGAGGGGTGTTCTATATGTAAATTGGGTGACTCCAAATCTGCAAACCTGATTGGTCACATAAACTAAGCATTGGTTTGGTTCACTAGGAACCAATCCAAAGAGCTGCTGAAAGGCGGCAAATTTAAGCAACTACCATTGGCTACAAGCAGGCAAGCCAGCCTGTATAAAAGGCTGGCCTCGATTTCAGCCAAGTGTTCCTGTTTACTGACTAGTTAAAAATAAAGCCTTTGTTGTTGGAACTCGGTCTACCTCGTGTGTTTTCCAAACAAAACACACATGTCTTCCGCACATCACTCCTGCCCCTCACATATGCACAGCAAAGACATGAAGATCAGCTAGCCAGTGAAAGACATGTGCGTGCATGCACAATGGAGCTGAGCTGGGGCAACAGCTCATGCGCCCACAGAGAGGGCTCTGTGTGCCACCTCTGGCACCCATGCCATAGATTTGCCATAATGGCCCTATATCTTATCTTGATGAGTCCTCATTTAACCAAGTCATTCAATTTTTCCTTTGAATAAGGCAGGAACTTTAAGCAACAAGTTCATCAAATTTTTGCTTATTGTACAGTGCATAGACTATTCAGGGAATTGAACAAGATTACTGGAAACATTTTTTTTCTTTTTTTTTAATCAGAAGCAGTCTGATTAAGTAAGTCAGATTTGGAGAAAGTAAGAGAATAAGACTTGGAAAAAAGCAAAATCTCAGTTAGACCATAATCTAACAATTGCAATTCTTTCTCAATCTCTCTCACTCTCTGATTTTAACATTTCAGTAAAACAGGATGATATTTGTAAAGAAATTACAAGTTAGGAAGTGAGGCAAAGTCTGCTAAATTTCACAGAAATCAATAAAAGAATTGTTGAGTGTCAGTACATTAAAATTAGATTTTGATTTTATTTGTTTGTCTGAAATAATACCTTTCTTCTTTAGGTACAGAATATTATTTGACACACAGCCAAGAAATTCCAGATTTTACCTAAATGCATGTAGCAGATTACTCATGCAGAGAATAGCAATTGGTGAGTATCATATAGTCATAAAGTTGCTCAGGAAAGCAACATGGGTAGCATATAAATTTAATACATAAAATAAAATTGGAAGGCACATTAATCCAATTGTATTCTCAGTGCACAAATCCAATTAAATCTTCTCCATCAGGTGACTGTCTGATTTCTGCTTCGAACCATCTACCACATGGGCTTTTTCCAATTGATTCAAGAATTTTCTTCTTCATTAACAGTAGAGGAAAAAGAGATCAGTTGAAATAGTTGGAAGTGTTGATTATTTTGTGAACAGGTAGTGTGTGTGACTAGGATAACTTCTCATCAATATTTCATCAGTAATGATGTCTGAGACTGAAAGCCAGAAATTGCCCTTTTTTTCTTTTTGTAGAAATTGAGCTCTTCCTGCTGAAGCTATTGTTTACACTGTTTTAGCAGAATTATTAGTTCTAACATAATCTACCATGTCTTTCTTATTACTTTGAGATGGATGGTGTTAGCACCCTCTGGAAGCAAGGTGAAAAAATTTTGTTGGAAATTTCAGTCACAACTCTGTTTGTGCATCTTGCTTCACCTATCCTAAAGACAAATATCACAACAGCAAAACAAATTGTATTATGGATGAGTGTAAGCTGGATAATATTAGACTGCACAACAAATTGATAAGAGTGCCACAGACATATAAACAGGGATTATATGATTAAAATGTACTGGAGTGATACATTGCTTCAAAAAAAATGAACATGGATGTATCAACAGTGTACATTTTCCAAAAATATGCTGGGCCACACAGTCTATTGAAATAGTATAAAAAATAGACATAACCCTAAAAATTAAAATTTCTGTAATAGAGTTGTCAAAGTCTGGAATGCCCTAATTGATTCAATTGTTTCAGCTACAAATTTTCAGCTTCTGTCACAGATTGACTTCTGTGGGCCTTACTTCATACTTAAGTGGTCAGTAGAGGGGGCGTACATAAATGCACTAACATGCCTATCGTCCTGTCATTATATTTTTATTCTTTTATTCTTGTTCTCATTTTTGTTTTACTAATTCCAATAAATAAATATCTAATTACATGTGAAAATCATAATTATTGTGATAATTAATGTTTGCTATACTGTTTAAAAATAGTTTGTTTAAACATTGTTGGAAAATTAGATTGGAAGGTAACAGGTGGAAGAGATCACTGAGAAGCAAAAGATTATTTATGGACTAAATAAATAAAAATTCTCTTACTGACAAACTTCTGAAGCCAGAACTGTCAGTTAATGAATGCAGTATCCATTCCTCCCTTGTCACTATGATGCATTACATAAGTGGTACTCAAAACTGAGGAGAAACAGTTGGAATTAAAAAAAAAACTTTAGGAATGATCAAAAATTTCAGAGTAAGATCAGACTCATCTTTACTTTGAAAAAAGAAAGGATAGAACCTTCCTTCCTTCCTTCCTTCCTTCCTTCCTTCCTTCCTTCCTTCCTTCCTTCCTTCCTTCCTTCCTTCCAAATTAAAATTGGATTGCTCAGCCTTGGGATCTAATTTTTTAAATATACATATTGTACATTCCTCCATATTTTGTGGGTTGATTGAACTGAGAAACGATGCCAAGTTAGATACTTTCCACAGAGAAAAGAGGAAAAAATGTGTATTGAGAAAGCAATTCCTTCTTTCCTCAATTTATTACAGTGTCACATTACTGTTTTTTGTCATAAACTTCATTTGGTACTGTACATTTGAACTAAACATAGTAGCACATAAGGATGTTTTGCTTTTCATAATCAAGCCATAAAACCATTGGAAATTCTGGACTCCTTCCAGAGCACTTACACGTAGTCCTCAACTTACGACCACAACAACTCAAAATTTCTGTAGTTAAGCAAAACAGTTAAGTGAATTTTGTCCAATTTTACAACTCTTTTTGCCACAGTTAAGTGATCTCATTTCCAGATTGGCTTTGCTTGTCAGAATATCACAAAGATATCATAGATAATCATTCAACTTTTGGACACTGCAGCTATCATAAGTATGAGTCAGTTGTGAAGCATCTGAATTTTGATCACATGACCATGGAGGTGCTGTAATAGTCATAACTGTGAAAAAATGATCATAAATCACTGCTTTTCAGTTGTTATAACTTTGAACAGTCACTAAATGAACTGCTGCAGGTAGAAGACTACCTATAGTGACATATTTGCATGATCTCATCATAAAAACAATATTTTTTTCTGCAAAAGTTTTTCCTGTATCAGTCATCAAACTCAGCAGTGATTCCTCAATCATTTCAAATGTGGTGAAAAAATAATCAAATGAAGTTCACATAAGTGTGAAGTAGTCCCAAATGCACTTGGGAAATATGGCATCTGTGTCAGTAATTAAATTCTAATTCTCAGTAGATTACATATTTAATAATATGATACATGAAGAACATAGAATGAAGCTATTTTCTAATGGACAAAAGCTAAATCAAGAGCCCTAATTAAATACAGAAACTTCAGAAAAACTAATTTCCTTGAGTAAACTATAGCATTATTTTTAGATACCATGTTACATCTTAAAATGCAGATCATGGCTTATTGTGCAACTTTTTAATATTGGGCAAACATTATATTAGTAGGGGGTTATATATATATATATCTAAAGGCCCTGTCACACTGCCCAACGGATGCAAAACGTTTGTAAAAAGGACACAGCGGATGAGAAAAATGTTTCATCCGTTGTTANCTGCATCCGCTTTCATCCTTTCTCCGTCCGTGCTACTAACGCTGCACGTCCGTTCCGCTTCCTCCCTGCGTCCGTTTACCGCTGGAACGGATTTGAGTTGCGTGGATGCCTAGCGGATATAGCAGATGCGTAATGGATGCAGAACGGATGTCCCCCATATGCCTAGAGGATGCAGAATGGATGCATTGGATACATTTTCCGCTCAAAAGTTTTGAGCAGCTCAAAACCTTCTGAGCGGATCAAATGTCAATGGACGGATGCTGGACAGATAGAGAAGAAGCAAAACGGAGGCAGTGAGTACAGAACAGAAGCATTGCGTTAACCAACGGATGGCAAGTGTTTTTCTCAGTTTTACATCCTCTTTCCATCCGTTGGTGCAGTGTGACGGGCTTTAGATAAATGGTTAAGATCAGCTGCAAATAAATAGAAATAAGAATTGTTTTAGTTGTTATATCAGTTACCTTTTTTGTCTGCAAAAACACTCTTTTCTATCATAATTATTTTTGCATCTCATTTCCCTCTGATCTTACTTCCTTACTGTAAGAAATTTTAAGATATTTGGGCCCAAAACAGCCTAAAACAAACAAATGTACAAAGCTCTGATCACAACAGGAAATCAGTGTTTCATTAACCTGAGGAGTTGGCTAAATATTGTAATAATATTTTTTTAAATTTCAGATACAGGTAGTCCTCAACTTATGAACATTTGTTTAGCAACTATTTCATTTTATGATGTGCTGAAAAATGACTCTCATATTTACAACTGTAATGTGATAAAAAAAATATCAGGTACTTAGTAACTGACATGTATTTACAATGGTTGCAGCATCCAAAGTCACATGATCATCATTTACAACATTTCCACAGAACTTTTCAAAAGTCAAAGGGGGGAGCTTGATAGTCTTAATAATTGTGTAATTCACTTCAAAAACTCATAATTTTGGGTGTCCACATCACTTAACAGAAGTTCTCATCCCAAATGTGGTTATGAATCAGCAAGTATCTGGACCTCAAGACCCTTTATTAATGGCCTAATATGTCATTCTCTGTGCATATCTCCGTAACACCTCCCTTTAAATAGAACCATAAGAAATTTTTAAATTTAAAATTTTTAAATTTAAATTTTTATTTTAGTTAAAAATCTGTCTTCCTCTCTAACTGCTATCACTCAAAGCTACTACATATACAGTATTTTATTTCCTAAAACTGCATGCAGCCACCAAAAGTTTCTCCATATAATTGGAATTATTTGTTCCTTCAGTGGATGATAAATTCATCAAGCATACATGCAGTGATATTTGATTTATTTAAAATACTATATTTAATTTATGGTTTTTCCAGTCCTCATCTACTATGCGTGTATAGCCTCATCATGAAGATCAAAGAGTCAATGGCATCCTCAATCTTCTTGATATTTCACTTTCTTTTAACCTTTTGGCTTTTCATCATTTTGCTTCATCTTTTATTTCCCATTCAAATCATTAATTGGTTCATTTACTTTGCATTTTTTTTAAAAAATCATTGCTGAATGATAAGGAGCTTTTTTTCCTTTCTTCCCACCAATCTGCTGGTCTTGCTGCCAAAGCTTATTCTTGGATTTGTATGGGAGCACTTAGGAATGACCCAACAATTTTTGAATCGCCAAGGACCCCCCTGAAAAGGGACTCTTGAAGATTCCTAAGACTCTGGATGTCAGGATTCTGGCAACTACCCCAATTAAATCATGAGTCTCGAGCCAAACTTCTAAAACTTTAAAAGGATTTATTGGAAGTTAAAATGTCCAACACTACCTGGGTGTAGCTGACTCTGATACACATTGTCACCCTTGATCCTGGTTTTCCCCCACCCCCTGGGTGAATCATAATTTATATTCTCCAATGGGACACATCCATAGCCAAGAGTCATCAATCATGTTCTCTAATTAGAATTTTGCACAGCAGAAACTTCAGTCACCTAATTACTATCTTTGAAAACTATTTATGGAATAAATGCAACTCTAAAAAGACCATATAAATATTTTATGAGTTGACACTGGAAGCAGTTAGAAAGTCACTGAGCAAACCCATCTTCCTTGCAGCAGTTTCATTTTCTAACCAAGACTGCATTTTATCCTTCACTTTTTGGATTTATTGTTTTACTCTGCCTTTTTGTCTTTAAAAGTTGACTACCTGGTTGCATGCTGATTTATTTCAAACTCCTGCTGAACTCCAGCTATTTTTTTTTCTTGTTCTTTTCCATTGATTGAACACTGTACAACACATGTTACTTTGTGAGGGTGAAGAAATAGAATTTATTTGTATTAATGCTTGTTTCAAACACATTTTCTTTTTTTATTCATTTTTTATATAAAAGTTTTTATTTTTAAGACAAACATACAAACAAAACATAAACACATAAAACCATCTTCCATTTTATATACATTTTCAAATGTTTTCCCCCACTCTATTACAAGGCATTAATTTTATTTTCATGTTTATGGTCATGATATGCACTGAAGATGGTGTTTGATTTCATTGTACGAAGTGCAATGATAGTAAAGTAAAGTGTTTGCATTCTCTCAGAGCAACTCAGAGCACAAGAAAATATAAATGCAGTTGTACATAAAATTATCTGTAGATCAGCAAGCAGTGATAAAATTATCACTGGTTGCTGATCTAAAGTAAGTGAATAAGCAATTAATTCCACAAATATCTGACAATTTTTAGAATCAGCATAATATTTTTGATACAATTCCTATAACAAATCTATGGATGTAATCTAACAATATAGGACTGAGGTGTGGTGGTGTAAAATTTCAGTTGTTTTGACTCTTTTGTGCATTCTGTGTCATATGAACAAACTGGTTCCTCAACATGGAAGTATTTTATGCAAAATTCAAGGGTAAGACTGGAGACACTTTGCTGTGTAGACAAAATTGTATGAAAGAGATGAGGTGAATTATGATAATGTTTTACCCTTCTCTTAAACATGCTTGGGGTGCTAATGGCAATGTGACTGGCAGTGTGATGCATTTCTAAAAATAATATGAGATATCAAGGATATGGCAGATATGAGTACAACACCATGAATTTCATTATCCGTTCCATTTGTTTCCCTTAGGGCTTTTAATGCCTTTTCTTATATGCTCTAAATATTTTGTTCCTAAACTGGTTTTCTCAGAAGACTATAATATTCCACCTTTATAACATCAGTAGTACCAAGCAATAGGACAGACATAATGGTGAAAATTATAATGAGGTCCCTAGAAAAAAAATAGAAAAGGAATTCTGCCTTAAAAATCAGAATCAGAATTTTCAGGTACATGTATTATCCAGAAAGCATTGTAAAGAGAAACAGTAAAATAATTTTAAATCAAAAATTTAAAATACATCTGAAAATAGGCCCTTTATTGGTTGCAACAAAAAAGTTTCTTTAATTTTTATTTGATTTTAAAAATATATATTCTGCCCTATGGTGAAATGTTTTCCCAGATAGCTTGCAAATCATTTTAAAATCACACATTAAAAAGAAAATCTAAACATACTGACCAAACAAATGATTTCTAAGTCGCATTAAAAATTTAGATATAAAAATTTGAAAATAAACAGAAAAACCTATTCCAGAATTTATGATTTCACATTGTTTTTAACCTATTCAAGGTTAAGACTACCCAATCAGTGAGTCAACATAAGATTGATACATCAAGCTGAGGCTAATCAAAATGGGGGAAGAATGAATAAATGAAATTTTGCAACTAAGGAAAAAAGAAAAAGCTGCCTCAGCTTATTAACAGTCCAGTAACTGTAGACTATCTGTCAATATTATTATTTCCAACAAAAGCAATGGAAAGTTGTGGTATTTTGCTGAAGCTGTTATGACTTTACAAGCAAAGGTTTACTAATACTTTTCAAGTAAGGAAGACTTGTAATTAGCTATAGTTGTTGTGGCCCACCGGCAACTGATGGAGCTGGCAGCAGAGTTGGACAGTAGCAAGGAGGTTGGGGAGGAACCTGGGCCAGTCTAAGAGGCTGAGGAGGGCTTGGACAAGGACTCTACATTGGAGGCAGGGATGGGGCCAGAGCAGGCTGGCAGTCATCAGCTGCCTTCAGACTCAGACAGCAGTGAGACAGGGGAGATTCTGGAACTGGTTCCCAGCCTGCGCATGCACAGGGCTACCAGAAGACAAGAACAATTGAGAAAGTAGGGTCGACTCAGGAGTAAGACCACACTTTGGAGATGATTGGCCCCTCCCATAGGACATAAAAGAGGAACAAATGGGATGTGAGCTTTTGCAGGAAGCAGTTAGTTAGTCTGATTGATTCAAGCTTTGATTGATTCAAGTTCTGTTTGACTCTGTGTCAAGTTTGGCCTTGCCCTGCATTTGGCAATTAGTTCTCTGGCAGCATTCTAACTGCGATAAGGTGGGTTTTTATAAACATTCCCCTGTAAGACTGTCTGTGAAGTCTTGCAGGCTGTAAATGAATGTAATTCACAGCCATGGATATAAAAGAGGTTTTGTCAGGACTAAGATTGTGTTTTATACTTTCTAAGGAAGCATAGGTCAGAACAATATTGGTGCTTCTTTATATACTGAACCTAAAATCTTTGTAGCTTTTAGATTTTACACACTTTATACCATACTTTGTATCCAGTCATGTTAGACCAAAATATTATTATTTTAAAAGGATTTCAAGAAAGCAGGAGACAAATAGACGAAAACTTTAAATAACTTACAATAAGGACAGCCATAGATCTCGATCCTCAGACCAATTTGGCCTTCCCCACTCCATTCCAGAGGAAGTATCCGAATGTAGCGGGCAATAACTGGATGCTGTAAATCATGTCGTACCACAGTGTCAGAATTTACATTTCCAGGAAATGCCTAGGGAGAGACAACAAAACAATATTATTTTAATATTTGGCCTATTTAGAGCCTATATACACATATCACATGACTAAGTGTGTACATATACACAGACATAATCACATATATGCAATGTGGATTGCTTCTGTGTACTGCTGTAATTTCAGTGATACTGTCAGCTCAGAGAAGTTAATTATTTATTTTACAAACTTATACTGTGCCTTACAGATATCAATAAGAGCACCAACATAAAAAAATATTTCCCAACAATGCTATTAACTGAACCACCCATGCTATTAACTCTGTTACACAATCCTATTCTATTCAATACTTGGGAAAATACAGTCCCTGGAAAGCTAAAAGGCTACCACCTTCAGAATTTCAGTAAATTTGCAAATTACTGAGATTACTACAGAGGCCTACAGGGTCCTGCAACATTTGAAAGAAAGGACCTGAGTATGCCCATCTTATTTAACCTACAAGGATAGATTATGCAATCTTACAATTTAACCCAGTGCCATGTAGGACTTTAAAGATTTCAACCAATATCTTGAATTGCACCTGAAAAGAACTTGGGAGCCAGTGGAAACCAAAGAATACCCAGAACTGTACGCGCCAGCATACTGGAACAGTAGCAGCTTACAGATGGTCTTCGATGGCAGCCTCAGAATTAATTGGGAAACTATTTCAACTCTGTGTTTTTTTCTGTAACATGTACATTTATAGGGTTGGATACATGTATTATTTTGTGTCTTTGAAATGAACACCAACAGTTCTCCCTCATGAAATTGTTACTAGTGGAAGTCTAGTGCTTTTTTTTAAATCCTCATATTCACCATAGAGGAGGTTTTTCTTTTTTAATTTCCAAAAGAAACTGAAAAATATATGTACAAGTGGAATATTCACAACATGTCTGTTTTAAGGTCAGACCATTTCTACATTTTTAACAGCCTATGCTGAGACCAGAATGACCCATTCCTGTAAATCTTTCAGCTTTTGAAGATAGCATTTTCTACTTCTTCACTGCATATTTTTATTTAGCTGGCATTGATGTTGATGTAATCTTGGTGTTTTTTTAAAACATAAATAAACTCACACAACAACACAAACGCACAACACACACACATGGATTCTTCTTTCATCTTCAACAAAAAAATCCTTAACTCTTCATATGAAATGGCATCATTTGATTGTCTGAGATTGCTGATGTTTCTCATAATAATTTTAAATTTCTATTATTTCTAGTCCTGTATTTCTCATGATATATCAATATATTAAATTAAATAAATAAGTGTATATCCTTGATACTCTGTGTTTCTATTTTGAACCACTCGATTGCTTCCCATTACATTCTATATGTTGCTCCCTATTCATAATAAACATACTAGCCTAAGTGTGTTGACTGTGAAATAAGCAAGCCGTTTGAAAGTAGCTTATTTTTAAGTCAAATATTATTTGGGACTGAGCTTGAAGCTTACATTGCCTAAAATGCAGATTTAAATGCAGGAGAAAAAAAACAAGAAAATGGAACGATCTATTTTTCAGATTATTTATTTTATTATATTTTTATCCTGCCTTTATTATTTTGCAGGTAACTCAAAGCAGTGAACATACATAATCCTTCATCCTCCTATTTTTAAAATGCATATCATTTAAAGTTCAGAAATAAATCCTTTGAACTCAAGCTATTTGGAGAAATGATTTAGAGGAATGCACATTCATTGTATAAAGCAAATATCTATCACTGCTTTATTTCTGAATTATTTCTTTAATAATTCAAAGGAACTGAGAACTATGTATTGGCATCATGTTATCTTCTTTACTGACAGTCGTGCTATGGTATATTCAGAAAATTAGGTTTTAAAAACTGAATTCTATGCAATCTTTCACATTTGTTCCTTACCAAAAATGTAACAATAATAGCTCAAATCAATATTATTGACTTTAAAAATATTAAATGTAAACATAAAATGGGGATATTTTCTAAAAGATATACATTTCCAAGAAAAAAAAAATCCTCTCCTTAAAAGTTTGCAGTAGGATCTATTGTCTACTAGTATACCAGAACCCTTTAAATATATATTGTTTGTAAATAGTCTCTCAAAACTGTCAACTGTGGGCACAAAGATGTATTGATCATGGAGAAGAAGATATTAGGTCATTTCAGTGAATAATTAACGGAAGAAGAATTTTTCCAATAATTTTTCAAGATTGTCCCACTATTTACAGTAAGTTCTCTACTGCTTAATAATACTTGCTACCTTTTTAAATGACAGTAACAGCTCCAATAGGTCATCAAATATGTTTTATACTCATTTGGTTTCTTCCAAATTGTTAAGCCTATATATTTTTATTCTAGTTATAAAGAAAATTAAGAATCTGAGTCTTTTTAATGAGATAGAAGAATATATTAGCAATAGCATGTATTGGTAAAACAATTACTACAGATATTCTAGCATTGCTGAGTTGTTTTTTCATTGCCCAGTCGTATCAGCTGATACAATAGCATAGTTTACTTCATGAAATGCAGATGAAGATCATATAGAAAATGAAGAGCTTGCAAGGGGAAAAATCATTAGAAACTATAAATCAGCACCAGAAGATTGATTCAAATTAGTATTTTAAACCACTATAAACTAAGACTGGTTTCCATGATCAAAAGAAAAAAAAATATGTATGCTTTCTTAGAAATTCCAGCTGTTTATACTCCCTAATATCGTTTATTAGGGAATCATTGACCTAAGACTGCAGATGGTGAAAGGTGATGTTCAGGAGAAAAAAGTAAGCTATAATATTTGATTCCATTCCTTAGCTAGCTTGCTCTCTCTGGATCTCTTTGAAAATTTCTGTCCTATTGTCTATAGTGAAATTCAATTCCCAATCCTCTTAGCTTTTGTAATATAAATTTGGAGGATTTTACATTGTTTTGTACCTCAGGTAGCAAAAAAAAAATTGGAAGAAAATATGCAGATACTTACAAAAGAACATTTATCAATAGTTTTTGAAAAAAAGGCACAACCCAGCATTCCTGCAACAGGAAAAAAAGTATTCCAGACTTTTCTATGGGAAAAGGGCAAATATTGGTGATAACAGATTCAGGAAAACAGAAACTAAAGTGTGCAGACCAGGCATTAAATCTAGGGAGGTATATTGTCTCCCTGGAGCAAAACTGAGTACCTTATTAAAATAATCAACCCCATGGATGACTTCCCCTTTCTTCTCCTGTACTTTGCAACCAATGACACAACAATAAATCTGAAAACAATAACAAGAGATTACAAACAGCTGGGGAAGAATGTTAAAGAATTAGGGGCACGCGTGGTATCTTCAACTATGCTTCCTAAAAATCCAACATTTAGTGAGGGAGCAAAGGATTTTAAAAATGAACCACTGGCTTAAAAACTAGTATTGTCAACTGAAGATCAGCTTCTTAGACTATGTTCTGCATTACTCAGATGAAGGGCTACTGGCAAAGGATGGCATGCACCTCACAAAAACTAGAAACAATATATTTGGAAAACTACTGGCTCAACTTATCAAAGAGTCTTTAATCTAAAATTTAAAGGGGAGGCATTCTTCCCAATCTATAGAAACTAATTCCAAGCAAAAACCACTAAATAACCAATCACATAAGAAAAAAGAGAGCAAAGTGAAAGAAATAAAAAAAGAATGAAGTAGAGAGTGAAGTAGAGAGTGATGGAAAGGATGGAAATCCCAGTTACAAAGTTGCAGATATAAGATACATACCCAAGACTACAAGGGGATTCAGCCAGTTCTCACTGGTTTGCCCGAACTGAACCGTTAGTTAATTGCATATGCAGTTGGAAGAATTGGATAAAAATAAAGTGAAAGAGATATATTTTTCCCTCTCTCTTCTTTCAGTTAATAGCTCCGGGCAGACAGGCAAGAACCATTTAACAGTTGCAGTTGGAATGCAGCCAATACATTTATTTATTTATTTATTTTTGTTCGTCTATTGCTTACAAGATAATAGGTATAAGTAAAAACATAGTTATGAATACATGGACACATATAAGAAAAATAAAAAATATCCTTAAAAAAAAAAAAAAGGACAAATGTTTGTAATCTTGTCCTTCTTACATGCGAGGGAAGAGACTGAATTCCGCACGCTAGATGGATTGATTGATAGGTTTCCTGCCCCAATGCCGTCAGTTGTTTGTGGTTTTGACTTGATTCAACATTGTAACATGTTTGTATTGACCATTGATTCAAAGTACAAACGATGACATAAACTTAAAGCCAGCCTCTTTAACAATTCTTTGGCTCAGTATTTGTAAAGCAGTAATGGATCAAGTGCCCAGTAATTTCCTAGTCGCAACCACAAGACAACTACAATGATTCTAACACACTTCAGCACTACACAATCTAAAACCATCTCTATTTATTGGACCAGATGGAATATGTGCCTACTTCTTAAAGAAAGCTACCCACCGCCTTAGCCGGAAACTCTAGCATAATCTTTCAGTATCAGCTCCTGCCAAACTATGATTCACTAGAGCCACGGTCATCCCATCTTCAAAAGGGAGACCAAGCCTATGAAAATTACTGACCAATCTCTATGCTTTATGATGAAAAGTCCATGGAATCAATTATTAATCAATCATCACTCAACAACTGTAGAAACGAGAACGATTTTCTCTAAGAAGAATTGTTTAGGAAAAACACCATCCATGTAATCTGCAGACTCTTACACTGGCAAAAAACATGATTGACTACACAACTCGATCCAGGGCAACCAGCCAATCAGAACGGGCAATCTACCATAGACATCTGGGAAACGCCTTGAGTTCTGTTGGCCACACGAAAAACTGACTCCTAAAATAATAATCTTACGTATCTCTGACAGTTGCGATAGACGATAGACAGCCATTCCTGTCAAGCAGACAACAAATAGTTCAAAATTAGGGAGACGTCCTATCAAATTCTGTACCTGTCAACAGTGTTCCCCCAAGGGCAGTGTTCTAGGACCAATCTTTTTCATATTCTACATTAAATGACTTTGTGATCATATCAAGAGAACTGCTTTCTCTCGCGCTGATGATGTAAAGCTATTCAACACACAGACAATACGTGCTTCCCGTCAAAAAGAGCCTTGAGCTATGTATCAGAATGTCAAATAATGGCTTCAAACATCTCAACAAAAAAATGTCTAGTCCCCACATTGGCAAAAAAATTTCAGAAAATAAAATTTACAGGCTCAGATAGTCAAGACCTTGTTGATGATCCAAATTTGTCAAGATCTTGGAGGTACTCGTCTCAATCGACCTAAGTGCAAGAGCCCTGAACATAGTAGCCAAAAAAGCAATAAGAGTTGTTAAACCTCATCTTACGTTAGCTTTTTCCTCTAGTATATTACAACTAATAACTAGAGCATACAAATACATTTGCTAGACCAATACTTGAATAAAGTTCATCAACTCTGGAACCCACATTACGTATCTGATATTAACACAGTGAGAAAGTCCAGAATTATTTCACAAGAAGAGTTTTCCACTCCTCTACTATTTTCCGAAATACATTAATGGCGGCAGATGTTGAAATTCTAACCTAGAAAACATAGAACTATGCCGCCTTACATCCGATCTAAGTATAGTATATAAAATCAATAACATGTGCAATGTACCTAACGCGTCATAATACTTCATCGTTCACCACAACAACACCAAGAGCAAACAATAGATACAAACTCAAGATTAGATCACATCAAACTTGATTGCAGGAAATACGATTTCAGCCAAACAGAGTGGTCAATGTCTGGAATACTCTACCTGTACTCCTGGTTTTTTTCCCCAAACCCCTAAAAACTTTAACCCTTGGACGTCTACTATTGCCTCCACCCCTTTTCTAAGAGATCTGTAGGGGCGTGTCATAAGTGCACCTATACGTGCCTACCGTTCCCGTCCTAGTGTTTCTTTTAT
>BHFT01049081.1:0-37996 GCA_004320025.1 Laticauda laticaudata
TGGTGCTGTGTGACATGGGCTTTAAACAGTGTTCAAACAACTGCTGATTGTCAACCAATGGGGGAGGGGTTTTAAAATAAAAATAAAAAAGCAGTTTTTCCTAATAATTACTTTTCAAGATGTTGTTAAATCTTTTTCCAGGCTATCTATGTTTTAAAACTTACCTTACATATTTCTTTCACATTGGAGTCTTTAATCTTTCTCCACATGTCCAATTTCTGCTTTCTTAATGTTTGGAGATTATTTTGTAACATTCTTTTACTTGGGTTAGATCTCTAGAATAAAAGTTGGAAGTTGTCTCACTGTTGCAGGACAAATCTTATTGTTCCAGTTGTCATAGTTTTTGCCAAAAATGGCCATTGTCCCTGCTGCTGTTCAGGAGAGCTTTTTTTGGGCCTAACAAGGAAATTGCAGTTTCCTCATGGTCGACAAAGCACCTCTCCTTTCTTCACCACTCCTCCAGGGCAGCTTTGACCCCATAAGGTCTCCTGGCATGCAAATACTGGCTCCGCTCTTTTCCAATCATTCCTACCACAATGCCAACTGGTCTCTGCCCCCCCATCTAAGTCATTAATGAAGATATTGAAGAGTATTGGGCTTAAGATGGGATCTTGTGGTACCACAAAGTAATAATAGGAGGTGGTTTTAATGAAGAATTTAATGGATACAAACTGACAATTTTTAAAATTTTATTCAGAATTATATAGCAAACCAGAAAATCTATGGAATGGAGATAGAAATACTTTTTTTGAAATAAAGTTAACCTTCTAGAGTTAGATAATTCAGGTGGACAATTTTTATTTACTACTCTAACAGAGTAAATGAAAATGTTTTAAAATTGGAAGTTTTAGGATTGGATGGATTCCATGAAACATTTATAGATCTCTTGGTGCTTAAACTACGTCACTGATATGATAACATTAGTCTGAGAAACATATGCATATGCTTATCCATTTACCAAACAGAAGCATATGCATGTTTCCAAGATGGCTGCTGCCTGGCACCTATTGGCTTTCCAAAAATGACCAGTAGAAAAGACAGACTACTGCTTCTTTGAGGTGATATGGCTATGGCTTAGTTCTCAAACTTTTCTTCACTACAGTCCCTTATAAATACCTTTTGTGGCCACATGTCATGGCCATGGACTTGCCAAGACTTAACTCAAGATTTAAATCATGACATTTCTTCAAGTCTTGGTGGATACTTTGTGATGAAATTGCACCACCACCACCCATGGGTTTACGGAACTCAGGTTGAACACCACTGGCTGAGATGTCTCCTCTGTACTGATTTAGTCAGAGGTGGTATTCAACAGGTTCTGGCTAGTTCTGGAGAACAGGTAGCTAAAATTTTGAGCAGTTCAGAGAACTGGTAAATACTTCTGGTTGGCCCCGCCCCATCTAGTCTCTGCCTCCCAAGTCCCAGCTGATCAGCTGGGTCTTCTTTTGTTGCCCTACATAGGTGAATGGAGCGGGAAAGCAGGTTAGTGGGGTGAGTAGGGAATAGGATTTTGCATAAACTTTCACCAGGAGTGAGGAAGGAATGGAGATTTTACAGTATCATTCCCCTGCCATGTCCACCAAGCTATGCCCACAGAACCAGTAGTAAAAAAAACTGAATCCCACCACTGGGTTTAGTTATTCCCCAACATCCCCCCTCCCAATTGCATGAAGAACTGCTGATGAACACTCTAATGGTGCAGTGGTTAGAGTGCAGTACTGAAGGCTACTTCTGCTGACAGCCATCTGCCTGCAATTTGGCAGATCGAATCTCACCAGGCTCAAGGTTGATTCAGTCTTCCATCTTTCTGAGGTGGGTAAAATAAGGACCCAAATTGTTGGCGGAAATATGCTGACTCTGTTTGCTGTTTAGAGAGGGCTATAAAGCACTACAAAGTAGTATATAAGTCTAAATGCTATTGCTATTGCTATTTGAGTCAACTATGTTTTCTTGAAATCCAGGTAACTGGCATACTTTCAGAATATTAAAGGATATGTAGTCAAACTATTTGTAGATGTCCAGAAATAATATACTGTACTTAGAATATTCCCACAGTTTACTTAGTAAGTTAGGTTTAATCTGGCAAGACTAGTTCCTGTACTTTTTTGTGATTTCTGTATTGTTTTTGAGGGGCATAAATGATAATGTGACTTCTGTTCCTCCTTTTTGAAAATAGGCTCCCCTTTTTGTGAATTTCAGATGCTAAATTAAATTCTTCACTCATCTAACAGTTTTAAGGAGTCAAAATCTACACGACCTTTTAGTGGAGAGGACAAAGATAAACAGGAAATACAAAACATGACTTCAAAATTTCACACTGACAAATAGGATTCTGATTCAATTAGATATTAATTGACAATGTAATGGTATTTAGAATTCTTCCATGAACAGGTTTGCAATGACAGGTGACAGTAGTGATCCCATAGGGGCTCCTTCAATTTGCTTGTAAATTTGCTTGTAAATCACCACTGTCACCCATCAATTTGCTTGTAAATCACCACTGTCACCTGTCATTGCAAACCTGTTCATGGAAGAATTCGAATCCAGAGCCCTGGCTAATGCCACCCACAAACCCAACTACTGGCTAAGATACATCGATGACACATTTGTGATTTGGCCCCATGGAAAAGAAAACCTAAACAATTTCCTAACACAACCTAAACAGCACACACCCCAAAATCAGTTCACCATGGAAACGGAAAATAAACAACACTACCCATTCCCTAGATGTAACTAATCTACAAAAGAAACAGATGTCACACTGGGACACACCGTATACCAGAATAGAAACACACACCAACCGCTACCTCAACGCCAATCCCACACCACCCAGCACAGATAAATTCCGTGGCAAAACACTAATTACCAGAACCAAACGCCTGGCGACAAGACACATATAAAGACTGAACTATGCACCCTGACTAAAGTATTGACAGCCAATGGCTTCACAAAAACAAAATCCAGCTTGATCCCACAAAAACACACAAGACATAACAGAGAACCTAGAAGATCAACAGACCTATGGAACAGCTGTCCTGCCCTACATAAGAGGTACTACACACCAAAATCAGTAAGATGCTTACACAGGCATCACATCAAGATGCCTTCAAAACAGACAAAAAAATAGCAGCCATCCTTAAAAAACCCAAAGACAAAATTGACCTGAAAACCAAGGCATATACGAAGTTCCTTGTGCATCATGCCCGGCCACATACATGGACAGACCAATAGAAGAATAAGTACCCGCCTAGATGAACAGAAAAAAATGCAGTAAAAAGCTGGAACACACCTCTTCTCTAGTCCAACACATGAAAGCACAGGTCACAACATCAACTTCAATGGCACAAAACCCTAGCACTATAGAAAACCCAGCCACAGATCATCAAGAGAAGCCATAAAGATTGAAAAAAGACCTGAAAGCATGAATAGAAGAGATGATTCCACCAGACTGTCAATCATTTGGAAACTGCACCTTCAAATAGAAAGATCTCCACACCAAAGCCAGGCAAACACCTGGGCACACAAACAGACTCCCTCTGATACCTCCAGCTCAAACACACCCCACAGGCACCCAGATGAACCTAGCTTCCTAATAGATAATAGCCGTCCTTTAACATGAGCCAAGCTGCACTGAAAGCCTCCAGTGCAGGAGCAGAGTGTTGCCAGCCAATCAAAGCCACAAAACAGACAGAAGAAACCAGAAACACAATCAACAAACTCCAAGTCCAAATAAACACAGACAAGACTCCCAACCATCAGGATAGGCTAGCCTCAAATTTAAAACCACAGCTGTGAGACCCGGACTCACATCCATACAGAAGCCTGATGATGGCAGATGAGAATTCTGCTGAAACGTTGCTACAACTTTGAAAGCACTACAATGATGTGGGATAATACCCGAAGGAAGCTAACAGCACAACACACACACACACACACACACAACACAGACACACACACACACACACACACACACACACACACACACACACATATATATATATATATTGTCATATCCATGTAGTGTATATTAGAGGTGGTGACTTTGGGAGCAACGAAATTTCATTTTAATGTATGCCAATCAGTGTACATTCAAAGTGACAATAAAGTTATTCTGTTCTATTTATGCTATGAAAGACAAATGTCTTCAGAAGCTGTATGAGCTGAGATACTTTGAAAAGAAGATAAAACTGCTTCTTTTTCCCCAAGATGGAAATCAAACCAGTTTATATTAAATTTTGAAAATAAATCCCGTGCATCCTGGACATAAACCGTACAAATCCCATGCATCCTGGACATAAACTGTTTCATAAACTCTACCCTCAAAACGATGCTATAGGGCACTGCATGTCAGAACAGTTAGACACAAAGACAGTTTTCCCCCAGCCCATCACTCTGTTATATAACTAATTCCCACAATATTCTTTCCGAGTGGTATACTGTCTCTGAGTGTTGGATCAAGGGTAAAACTTCTGAGCATTGTGATGAGCAGAGGTTCTGACTCAGTTTACCTTCCCAATAAGCAACTGAGTCAGAAGATCATTTAAAAGCAGTTTATCAGGATACCCGGATAAAGTGGGATCTCTGTGAAAAAAGAGAGAGAGAACCTCAAGCCCCATGTTTGACTCTTTTTTATCGTTAACACAACAAAGAAAATACAAGAGGAAAGTTGATCGGACATGATAAAAGTAACCTTCCCTTTGCATAGGAAATCAGTTAACATCTTTGGGATTTAATTCCACGCACAAACCCCAAGACAACCAATCAAACAATGAGATAGAAAGTGATGGGAAGATAGAAAAATAAAATATAAAGCAGGATGTCAACTAAAAAACACTTCTTTGGTCTTTTTAGTTGTCAGCAGAAAAGAAGGGGGGAAAGCATTGCATTCCTTAAATGCTTCAGATAATCTCTTTGACAACCGAAGCTTCTGGCTTCTGGTCTCATTGAAGAATATATATCCAGGGGGTAGGGGGAAGACCAGGGTCAAGGCTGAAATGAATGATGTGTCAGAGTTGGCCACAACCAGGAAATGCCAACATGTCAACTCCTAATAAATCAATCTTTTTTACTCTGAGAAATGTGGCTAGAGGCTTATGATGTGAATGAGGGTGTATGTTGAAGTCTTGATACAGGAGACATAGGGAGCATAACTAGGTTCATCCATAAAGGACTCAAATGCCTATAAACAAATGCTCATAGTTTATAGAACAAACAAGGTGAACTTGAATTATTAGTACATGAAGGCAACTATGATATAGATGCCATTACTGAAACATGATTGAATGGAACTCAAGACTGGAATGTACTGATGGAAGGATACAATCTGTTCAAAAGAAACAGACCCAACAGAAGAGCTGGAACTGTAGTATACATAAGAGATACTACATCTCTGCAGAAATGCATCACACCAAGAATGAAAGTCCTCTTGAATGCATATTGATCAATATAAAAGGAAAAAAGAATGATATTACCATAGGTATGTACTACAGGCCATTCAACCAAACAGAAGAAATATATAAATCTTTTGCTAGCCTGTTAATGAACATATGTAGAAAACACACCACAGTATTAATGGACTTTAACTACCCTGACGTCAACTGGGAAACAAATGTTGCATCAAATGGGAGATCGAACAGGTTCCTGCCCAACCTAGCAGACAACTTTGTTAGGACGGAACAAGAAGGACTGCAATTCTGGACCTAATTCTTACTAGCAAAGAAGAAATAATAGAGTGGGTTAGTTGTAGGAATTTGAGGGTGGATAGTAGAATTCAATATAATGCAGACACAAGCAATAGAACATAATCAAACCAGAGTCCTAGACTTTAAAAGAGCTGATTTCAACAAATTTAGACAAAGGGAAGCTCTAAAGAATATGATTATAAAAGCCTAGTCCACCACAAAATCACTGAAAAATAAAAATGAGTAATCCAATTAAAAAAACATGTTTACACAAAGCACTCTGACAAATTGAAAGACAAAAAGATAACTACAAAAAAATGGAAAAAAGTACATATAACAAAAGTTAGAATACCAACAAAAAGTCTAAACTTACAAAGATGAAATCAAGAAAGTTAAGGCTCAGAATGAAGTAAGACTTGCAATAAATATAAAAAATAATAAAAAAGTTTCTTTCAACATACAATATAAGAAAAAAGTTAAGGAAATAATTGGTAATAGGAGATGATTGGAAAAAATAGTGGGCAGTAGAGAAAAAACAGATCTACTGAACTCATTATTTCAAACAATGTTCATGGAAAAAGAAATTAGAGCCCAACCTACCAAAAACATAATTGTAAAAGATAGTTTAGAAATAAAACTTAAAACAACAAAGTAAATGGTGAGAGAACACTTATCTGATCTAGCTGAGTTCCAATCATCAGGACCTGATGGATTATATTCTAAAGTTCTGAAGAGCTGACAATTATTATCTGAGAACCAATGTAATATCTTTCAAAGATCCTGGAGAATCAGGGAACTACACGAGGACTGGAAAATTGCTATTATGGTCCCCATTTTCAAAAAAGGGAGAAAAAAACCAATTCAGGAAATTACAGACCTATCAGCCTGACATCAGTACCTGGAAAGATCCTGAAAAATATAACCAAGCAAAAGATTTGCAAGTACCTAGAAACAAAGTTATAAACAAAAGCTAGCACAGGTTTATCAAAAATAGATCATATCAAACAAATCTTATTTCATTTTTTGACAAAGTGACTAAACTAGTGGACCAGAGAAATGCTGTGGACATAGTATATGTAGACTTCTATAAGGCATTTGACAAAGTAGACCACAATCTACTTCTTAGTAAAGTAGAAAAATATGTGATAGACAGTATCACTACCAGATGGATTTGTAACTGGTTGACTCAATTTAGTCCTTAATGGAACTACATCTACATGGAAGGGAAGAAGCAGTGGGATGCTACAAAGTTCTTTTTTAGGCCCAGTACTTTTTAATATCTTCATAAACAATTTAGATGAAAGAATAGAAGGAAAACACATCAAATTTTCAGATGACACCAAACCAGCGGGAATAGCCAACACTTCAAAAGATAAGCTCAAAAACTAGATGGATCTTGATACATTTGAACACTTGGCTCTATCTAACAAAATGAAATTCAGCATAAGTAAGGTTTTGCACTTAGGCAAGAAAAACAAAATGTGCCAGTAGAGATTAGGTGAAACGTGGTTCAACAGCAGTAAGAGATCTCTGTGAGAGGGATCTTGGAGTCCTAATGGACAATCACTTAAATATGAGCCAATTGTGTGTAGTGTCAGACAAAAAAGCCAATGCAATCCTAAATTGCATTAACAGAGGGATTCAATCAAGATCATGAGAAGTGATACTACCACTTTATAATGTCTTAGAAAGACCACCTTGGAATACTACATCCAATATAGGTCACTACAATATTAAAAAAAAATGTTGAGACTCCAAAAGAGTGCAGAAAAAAGCAACAATTGGGTAACTGACTGGAGACTGTAGGCTAAACCATATGAAGAAGAATGTTTTCAGAAATTGAGTATGTCTTCTTTACTGTCTCTTCAGAAATTGAGTATGTCTTTCTTTTCACTTCTTTAGTGAAAAGAAGAATTAGGAGTGCTATGATAGCAGTGTTCCAACGTTTGAGGGGCTGCCACAAAGAGGGAGTCAAACTATTTTCTAAAGCACCAGAAGACAAGACACGGAGCAATGGATGGAAACTGAACAAAAAGAGGAGCAACCTAGAACTAAAGAGAAACTTCCCAACAGTAACAACAATACACCAGTGGAATAACTTGCCTTTAGAAGTTGTGGGTGCTCCAAAACTTTAAGAATGGACTGGACAATCATTTGTCAAAAATGGTATAGAGCAGGGGTGTCAAACTGGTGGCCCATGGCCCAGCTGTATTATGTGCAGGCCACACCCACCCCAACTTCATTAATGGAAAAAACATCGCAGTACATCATATGACAGCAATGTTATGCGGTGATGCAGTGAGTTTGACACCTGCGGTATAGTCTACTGCTTAAGAAAGGGGTTGGACCACTAGAGACCCTTCCAACTCTGTTATTCTGTTATTCTTATCATAGAGTTTAATATTATCCACATGGAGAAGGTGACCGATGGTATTTCTACTCTTAAACTTGTATCTCAACTCAGTCGTTGTGATTATCTGGCTGAAGGACTTCAAGCCTATGCAGAATAGAAGGGGAGACAGTGTATCATCTTGGTTTATGCCTCATCTGATGGCCTTTTATTTGAGATGTCAATTCAATCTCTTGAATTTACTTCCAGTTTCCTTAGCCAGTAGGTCTTGCCTAGATCTGGGCCAAGTGCTGGCCATATTCTTGATCTGCTGTTGGATGTCTACTACTGTGTCATGACTGGTTCCTGTTCTGAGTGATTGTTATGGTGTGCTCTCAGGTCTTGCATCCACTTTGCATTGGTGTTATTTGCCCTCTCTTTTTCCCATGAAGATATAGGATTGTACTGACTCATTAAGCAAATTTGTACACTTCTGCAATGAGATGATCATCATCATTAGTACATCATTCTTTCTCATGATGTACTTTCACTTTTTATTTGTGAAATTATACAAAAAGCTCGTTCGTTGTTGCATTTAAATTCAGCTAACTTCTTGGCATCATCCTCATTATCTGGATCCCAAGCATTTACATCTGGTGGATCTTGAACTGTATTCCATAACCCTTCTCTACACAGAAGTAGACTGCACTTCATAGATCAGGAAACATAGTTTGTTCCATCCAACCGGGTTATCAATGATAGACTTGTTGACGGGTCTTGTGGCATCTTTACCAGGACAGTAACCCACAATTAAACAGTAAACAGCTGTCCGTACACAGTACTGTGCATTCACACCAACTCTCAGTTATCTGAGCCCGGTATGGCCTGGGCCCAAAGCCAGTGTTGAGGTAATTCCCCATTAGGAGAATGAGCACACACAGGGAAACGTAGTGAGAGTAGTGAAGAATAACACACACACAGCACACAGATACACTGTACATAAATGTAGGTTTTTACTTCTAGTAAAATGGTTAAGCAAAGTTCAACAAACAGTCCAAGTCATTCACGGTTAAATCAGTCAGTGTTCAGTCAAGGGATAATCCAATAACAAAGTCTAGTATCAAAAACAGTTTAGTAACAGACTTACATCAAATCCAAGAATAACGATGATCAATAACAGTAAATAGGGAAAAATGCAGGAATACACAATCAGCAACAATAGGACAGAACAGCCCAGCTTTCTGGCTCCATCTTATGGCTGTTTGAGGAACCACACCCAATTACAATTTTAGCATTCCCTTAAAGAGACAGTATTNTACAATTTTAGCATTCCCTTAAAGAGACAGTATTAAAATGTCTATCCTGGTTTATATATTTTCCAACCCAACTGTTAGGCGACTTACATTCCTAACAGAAGGGAACTTAAAGCAAGAGCTAAGTCTAAAGTGATGAAATTTAACCTTCTTCTCTCCTCACCACATTCTGGATTCTCTCAAAAAACATTTCCTTACCTCTTACTCCAATACTTGGTCTCTTAAACACTGAAGCATAATTTGTCAAGATACGTTAGTTGCTATCAATTTTGCAATGTTGCATTTAACAAGGCAATCATATGGCAATCCAGAGAGTGTGGCAGGGAAAGTATTATGGGACATTTTCACTTTCAGTGTGGGCCTGTATTGTTGATACATGAAATGAAGAATGGGCTGATGGAGCAATATCATATCTGAATGCTTCTGAATAGAAAACATTTCCTCCTTATAAATATTCAGGAAAATACTGAAAAGGTTCTACCGAGAGGTAATGTAATTTATGGAGAATTTCTTTTTTTGTCATTAGGAAAACTCACCTGAATTATGGTATATCAGTAACCAACTTTCAATCATTGTCACTTGCCAAACTCCGTTAATATTCATTTCAAAAATAATTGTATTGCTTTGAAAATAATAACAGAAAGACAAATCAATAAATACAAAACAGAATTTGTATCAAATTGTGCAAATTTGAAGTTAGTGTGCATTTTAAAACACAGTAAAATTAGCAATGCTTAGTTGTAGTCCTGCTTAGGCATTAAGTCAGGTGGGTGATCTTGGGCTACTCAATCTCTTCCATCTCTAGGAAGGACAGAAGGGAAAACCCAGTGGTGGGATTCAGCTGGTTCACACAGTTCAATAGAACCAGTAACTTTTTTTTTTTAGTTTGGTGAACCATTTATCCACTTGAGCAGGAAGATGTGGAGGAGGAGGAGGAGAAGAACATTGAGGCTTTCAGGCTTGCCTCCATTCAAGAAAACCCAAGAAAGAAACACCACCACCCCTGACTCCATTGAAGTAGAGAGGAGATATTTTTATTGAGTTTGAAATGATAGCAGAGAAAGAAAAGCAAGATCTGAGCCAAAAGGCATGAAAGTTACATAATGAAAGCTTTCCCAAATTCCTCCTCCCAGGGAGTCAGGCTGAATGTCCAATCCATATCCCATGTAGTGTCATGTGGGGAACATCTTCAGGTGTTTTCATTCATCTGTAGTTCTTGGACGGTTGGCCTTGGCTGGATGTAAACAACTCCACTCAGCAGTGTAGTTATTCTTGAGAGCAAACCTCCCTTTAAGTTCACACAGGTATTCCTCACATGAGTACACTTCCTAAACTCCAGTGCTATGCCCCCCTCCCCATTACTATGGCAGCTGATAGCAAGCAAGCACCAAAGGGAAAACCCAGGCTGGAGATCCGGTTGACATTCAGCCCTCCTGCAGTCGAGGCATTAGTCCTAAGGAAAAAACATAAGACAAAATAGACAGGATAGAAGCAATCTACCATACAGGGGAGCAAAATAACATTATGGCTTGTCAGGATATTTAGTGTGAAACTGTTGTAGGAGTTTAGGGACCTAGACATCACAAGTGTTCACCCGTTCAGATTGTAAGGGAGGGAAATGTTTCCAGGCCACCAAATACTGTACTTTCTCCTTATACTTCCTGAAATACAGGATTTCTTTGACCTCGAATTGTTGTTCACCTTTGATAAGGAGGGGAATTAGAGGAGCAGGTTGGCCTGGTCAAAGAGGAGATACATGCTCAGGTTTCAACAAGCTAATATGAAACACAGGGTGGATCTGCCTAAGGGTTGGGGCAGTTTTAGCTGTACTGTGACTGTATTTACTATCCTAACAATGGGAAAAGGACCTACATACTTGGGCCCCAGTTTCTTTGATTTCTGGGTGGTCTGTAAGTACTTTGGAGATAGGAAGATCCTGTCCCCTACTTGGAACTCTTTCAGTTTTGCTCTTTTCTTATCGGCCCGTCTTTTATGAACTTGATGTGCCTCATCTAGTGCCTTATTAGACAGGCCAAATACATTGAAGCTGTTCAATCCATTCCACTAAGGAAGGGATATGGGGATTCCCCTGGGGCAGTTCTGGTATAGGTATGAAATCCTGACAAGAAGCAACTTTAAACAGGGTAAAGCTGGTGCTACTGCGGATGGAGTTTTATAAGCAACCTCTGCAAAAGGCAGCAAGATGGCCCAATTGTCCTTTTGGTAGTTTACATAACACCTGAGGTTCTGTTCCAGCACCACGTTCATATGTTCCAGCACCAAGTTTGGACATTCATATGCTCTGTTAGTTTGAGAGTGATGGGCAGAACTTAGACCCTGGGCAGAGCCTGACAAGTTCAGCAACTCCCTCCAGAAGTGGGAAGTGATGATTGAAATGACTGCATGGTAAAGGATTCAGGCTATGATAGAAGCAGCTGCATGGTAATGGATTCAGGTAAGAGTGAGGGAGCCTCCCCCAACCCAACAAGGGTCAGTTTAGTGACCAATCAGGATTACAGATGTGACCACATGACATGAACTACATTTCCCAGGATACCTTAACTACATTTACCATGATGCATTCCCTTAAGGGGACAGCTCTCAAATCCTAACTAACTATCCCAAATCCCATTAACTTTAAATTGTCTGGACAGCACAGAAGAATATCATCTCTTTTAAAATAAATATTCATAAGAATTAATTATTTATTTGTTGAAGGAGAAGGACATGGCTAAATGTAGTAATGCTTTCTTCTCTAGTTCTACAAAGAAAACTTTATCCTAAGAAATAGTTCTTGAAGAAAAAGAACATTGCTGCACATTTGGTCATTGGGGCAGAGTGGAATGGGATCTTGAGATGATAAATGCCTGTTTGGGGCATTGGAGAATGGACAAATAATTCACTTTATAATTTTAATCCACCCTTCTTTTTATTAACACAGAAAACAGGACCTATTGCCATAATTAGTATAAACTGTGACAGAATGATTGTTATTAAGTTGCCAGATAGTAAGTCCTTCCTATGTAAGATAAGAGAGGACAGGACACAATGGTCATCTCCTCTTCTGGGTGATTCTTTCTTCCCCAACTTAGCCATCCCTCATTGGTGACCATTTATTCCTTCTAATAGGGAAGCTATGAAGGGGGAGGGGCCGGTGATACCCCAAGTGGACCCCAATCTGCAATAAGAGTCAAAGAAAAAAAAATCACAAGAGATCTATGAAGGCGTTTTTTAATTAAATTTCTTTATTCTGCTTCTATAGAGATTGGTTTTTTTCTTAAATGTATTAACAAGTATGAACAAAAACTTATCTAGAAAATCTAGTATGGCAGAAACCAGTTCCAAAAGAAGGATTCATGGAGAGATAATGGTTTGCTTTGTTCACTGATAAATCTGCAAAAAACATTTAATACAGCAACAGAGCAGAATCAGATGAAAGAGCAGAATTCTTTGTGGGAACGTTAATAAAGATGGTGAAATATTCTTAATAAATGTTCCTTAAGGCCCTGTCACACTGGCCGATGGATGCAAAACGTTTATCCGTTGTTATGCCGCACTCTCAAAAGGGCAAAAAATTTGCATTAACAGAGCAGACAACACGGAAGGAACGGACGGGGAGGACGTAGGTGCGGATGGAAAGCGGATGCTCACAGAAGCCTAGGAGATGGGAAGCGGATGAGAGCGCGATGGCACATCCGCAAGGGCTTCCGGGGAGCGCAGCAAAGCGGACGATGAATGAAAAGCGGATGCAGAGCGGTAAGCCTAGCGGATGCCTAGCGGATGCCTAGAGTGCACTGACAATGCGGAGGATGCATTGATCAGCCCGCAGATTATAAAGGGAAGCAGCTCCCAAGCACTACCATTCAGAAGAAAGACCTGCTTCCAGACACAGTTCAGCCAACGCCGGCAGCCAGCCAGCCAGCCAGCCAAGCAGCAACCAACAACCATGGGGGACGAAAACAGAAGCCTCTGCCTCTGCTGCCAGCCCTGCAAGAAGGCACAGTGCCACCCTCCACCCCCTGGCCCTGACTTTGCTTCTGCTCGGCCTTCTGCTGCCCAGGCTTGAGCTGGTCTTGCTATGCTGCCTGGTGGCTTCTGCTGATGCTGCTTCTGGAGATGGTGCTTCTGCTGGTGCTTACTCTGCTGATGCTGCTTTTGGTGGTGGTGCTTCTGCTGATGCCTGCTTCTGGTGCTGGTGCTTCTGCTGGTGGCTACTCTGCTGCACTGCTCCTGGTGCTGGTGCTTTGCTGCTGCTCGTGCTGCCTGCTGGTGCTTATGCGCCTCCTGGTGCTGGTGCTTCTGCTGGTGCTTACTCTGCTGGTGCTGCTCCTGGTCCTGCTGGTCCTGCTGCGTGCTCCTGGTCCTGCTCATGCTCCTGTCCTGCGTGGTCCTACTGCGTGCTTCTGTCTGCTCTGGTGCTGCTGGTCCTGCTGGTCCTGCTTTGCTGCTACTGTTGTTGCTGCTGCTGGTGGTGGTGGTGTGGAGGAGCAGCCCCTACAAACCTCGAAACCCCTCTGATGAGGGCCCATATGGCCCTGCAAAGGGGGAAGAGGCAGATGCAGTGGAAACGGAGAGGAGGCAATTACACCATAGAAGGGGAACATGAGGAGGAGGTTTGCTGGAGTGCCTGAGGAGAAGAACGAGTATCTATGGCGGAAGGTACACAGCCCTCTTATCGAGACACCAAAAGGAAGCAGGCTGCTTTCGGCGAGAGAGAAGGCGGAAGAAGCCTATGGCTACACTTCGGAGTGCTCCTCGGCTGGTGGAAGCACATGCCACACCTTGGCCGGAAGCTGCCCACCTCAAAAATCTGGCCAGGCAGGCGGTGGCAAAGCTGACGGAACAGAGAGACCTACTGATGCCAAGTGCAGCTTCTTGGAGGGTGAGATCCTGCCCACTGAGGGAGCAGCCCCTTCACAACCTCTCTTTCTCAGGCAGCCGCGGAAAGCCAGTCCTCTTCTGGCAAAGAGTCAGCTCCTTGTGTCCCAGCGCAGTATCTGTGAGATGCGACACGATGGAGAACCCCCACGACAGCTGTACTACCCGTGCGCGAGTGCGTGAGGACCCCCTGACGCAGTGGAGAAAGGAGATGCACTTCCACACAGCCAACCCACATCCAACCCCAGCTCCACCTCCACCGAAGGCAAAGAGCAAACGGAAAGGCGCAGAGCCACCACTGTCCTGCTGGAGCATCAGGGACACACCAGCGAGAGCCGTAGATACTACCCCTCTCAGCTGGTAACACACCCGACGCCCCATCCTGCCAATCACAAGCCTTCCTCCTCACCTATGTCAACCCAGACCTCGGTGAAACATGTCGGAAACCTCCAGTACCAGGTGGAAGACAGGATCACCGATCTTCTTCACAACCCTCCAGACCAAGATGAACCTGCTCCCACCTCAGTCCAGGCCTGCTCCTCCACCCCAGGTTGATGTCACGCCCTTCCCAAGGCTTTCCACAGGCCCTCCCCAACAAAGGCTTATGGCTACCAAGGAGGTCCAGCAGCACAGGCAGCTCTTCCCAGTCCAGCACAGGTACATCTAGACGCCACTGGTGCACTGATGCCATTGATGCCACCCACGCCACCGCATGCCAACCGATGCCACAGATGCCCCACCACACAGTGCCACCGATGCCAGGCCTCTCCAAGCCTGCAGACCAGACAGCCCAATCACACTCCTCCTTCCTCCACCCCCACAGCCAAGCCCGGCTCAGAACATCTTGCATCGGTATTGGGGCGACACCCATGACATGGAAGAAGGGGCTCTCAACATCACGGGGCTAGCCCGCTGTCTGAGAGGTTCCTCAACACACCGTCCCCTGGTGTCCTCTCGGGGCCAGGCACTCCAATACACCTCAGACCAGCACTCCAGCAGCAGCCACCTCCACAGCACCTGACCCTCTACCCCTGAGACTGGGCACCCTCCAAGTGACCAAGAAGAGTGCCAGAGACTCAGTGGCTCCTGTTGACTTTATTTTGCTTTGGACACTTGACTTGGGTCATTTTTCTTTTACAGCTTGTTTTTTAATAAAGATATCTTTGATTCACACACTTGCTTCATTTATTTTGTAATAAAGTCTTGGTGAAACTTTAGAAATGGTTTAAGCCTTTGCATGCTTCTGGGATGGGTAAGAATAGCAGTGGGATGGCAGGGATACCTTTGGGATGGGTAATAGCTGTGGGATGGGCAGGGATACCTGTGGAAGGGCAGGGATACCTTTGGGATGGGTAATAGCTGGGATAGATAAACCTCCAGTGGAAGCATAGTGGGACTGTATAGGTCCACCTTCCCAGGTGCCACACCTACGGCCCTATATTATCAATAATAATGTAATCAATCATCCACACATGTCAACATAAACACAACTCTTTATTAAATGCCCTGTTCATTGTAGGCCCACCCAACATACATGGACCAATCTCATCAGTGTGATGAGACAGGCTGAAGGAAGCATCCATTAATCATCTATCATCCTGTCTTGCCACTCCACTGCTCCAGCTGGGAGTTGCACCAGTGTCTCAGGAGGTTGCACTGCTTCTTCCCTCCAGTGAAGCTCTTTTGGGCCTTGCACACCTTAGTGTCTATCACAGGTTTCGCCCTTGCCTCCATTCCCCAGCGCTCCATGTCCCCATTGCCTTGTTTGGAGGTCCACAAACCTGTTCTGCAACACTGGGTAGCGTGCCGCATGAGATTGTGCAGGATGCAGCAAGCTTCCACTATCCTCCTCACAGTCTCTGGGCGATGCTGCACTGGTGGTGAGAAGTACCTGGAACCTGTTGGCCATGATGCCAAAGGCTTCTCCACCACCCGTCTTGCCCTGGACAGCCTGTAGTTGAAGACCTCTCTTTACGGGTGAGGCATCTGGAGGTATAGGGCTTCATGAGGTAGGTTCTGAGGAGAGAAGGCGTCATTCCCCACGATGAAGTAGGGCACATCTTGTGTGTCTTTGGGCAGGGGGTCTGGATCTGGGAAGCCCATGATGAGTTGCGTTCCAGCCACCTCCTTGAGATCACTGGCGTTGTATACCTGGGCATCTGAAGCTGACCTGTTGCCTGAAGCATTGATGTACATGAACTTGTAGTCAGCATCGACCATGGCGAAGAGGATGATGCTGAAGAAGCCCCTTGTAGTTGAAATAAGTGGACCCCGACTTGGCTGGAGCTTTGCAGGCCACGTGCTTCCATCTATGGCTCCAATGGTGTGGGGGAAGTTCCACCTCTGATACCCACTGCTCTGCAACTTTCTTCCAGCCTTCTTCAGTGGAGGGGCACTGGAGGAGCTCCTGCAGGTATTCTTCGATGATGGCCTGCACCACTTCTCTGACCACAATGCTGATGTGTTGTGTGGCACCCTCCTGCCGTACTGCATGCTCTGTAGGTGGTCCCTGAGGGCAGGTGGGCAGAGTCAGTGCCACCTTGAGCCCAGGGTCCAGGCTGCCAGAAGTTGGTGCCTGCTTGGTCAACCTGGGTCTCAGCCGCTCCACAACTTCATCAAACATGGCTGGAGGCATCCTCATGAAGTTCTGGAATGCACGAGGGTCTTCGTTCCTCAGCTCCACCTATCAGCTTGTCGTACAGTCCGTATCTGCTCTTCTCCTGATCCATCTTCGGGCCCAGACGCTTCTTGGCACCTCCTTTTCTCCCGTAGTAGAGTGAAAGAGCCTGTTGATGGCTTGCACTGTTGCAGAACGATGGTGGCCTACCAAAAGGAGTGTGTTACGATCCATGGTGGACATCAATGGATGCTGTGGAAGAGCAAGAGCCAGATGAAGCTGCAGAGGTCTGCACCGCAGGCTGCTGGAACTGAAAGTGAGATCAGGTGAGTTCCTCCCCTTTTTATAGGCAATATAGCGTTTTCCACTAGGTGTCCTTTGCATCCTCTAGGCATCCTCTAGACATCCTTAATATCTGAGATAGGTCCCCTCTACAAACGTTTTTTCCATTTTAAATGCTTTGTATCGAGCTGCATCCACTTTCATCCTTTCTCCGTCTGTGCTACTAACGCTTTGTATCTGTTCCGCGTCCGTTTCACTTCCTCCCTGTGTCCGTTTTCCGCTGGAGCGGATTTTGAGTTCCGGATGCGCCAGCGGCAGCGGATGCCTAGCGGATATAGCGGATGCGTAACAGATGACAACAGATGTAGAACGGATGTTCCCCGTATGCGTTGCAGATGCAGAACGGACGCGTTGGATACAGTTGGATAGAGAGGATGAAAAATGGCTGCAGTGAGTACAGAACAGATGAATCACGTTAACCAACAAATGGCAAGTCTTTCTCTCCGTTTTACATCCTCTTTCCATCCGTTGGTGCAGTGTGACATGGGCTTTAGTCTTCTGCATTTTAATATTTCAACATATTCCGATGTGTCTTAACTGAAGTTTTCTTCCACTGTGACTGATAGGAAACAGGTACAAAAATTAATTAAAAACCCAGAGACAATGCATCCACTATAGTGGCTCAACCAACCAAAAGACTGTAATAGTCCTAAGATTACTTGGGATTTTCAGAAGTTGGCTATGATTCCCACTCCCCCTAAAATTAGTAACATATTTTTCTTAGAACTACCAAACAACTTATCTGTGGCAGAAAATGGTTTGAGTGAATACTTGAAAAGAAGATAAGTTTGCGTAAGTTTTTTGAAGTCTAGAAATCCAGAGCTTCCTATCCAAATGCTTTCTTCTCCAGTTGCACAGTGAAACATGTCCTGACATCAGAGGTGATATTCAGCAGGTTCTGACTAGTTCTGGAGAACAGGTAGTGGAAATTTTGAGTAGTTCAGAGAACCAGCAAATGCCACCTCTGACTGGCCCCTCATCTATTCTCTGCCTCCTGAGTCCTAACTGATCGGCTGGGTCTTCTTTTGTTGCCCTGAACAGGAGAATGGAGCTGGAAAGCAGGTCAGTAGGGGGCGTGGGAATGGGATTTTGCAATAACCTTCCCCCAGGAGTGGGGAAGAAATGGAGATTTTGCAGTATCCTTCTCCTGCTATGCCCACCAAGCCATGCCCAACAAACCACGCCCACAGAACCGGTAGTAAAAAAAAATTGAATCCCACCACTGACTTACATGAAAGCATTGCAGAAAAAACACTTGTTGTCATAATTGAGCCACAATGGGGTTGATAAATCCAGGGCAGAAGTGTTTTGGGTACCCCTGACAATAATGTTCTGGGAAAAAGCAAGTAATTCATTTCATAGGGATGCCCTGCCCTTCTTTTTAAAAGAGCAGGTCTGATGATAATTTGAATAACCTGGGCCAAACTGACTTTGTGATGAAAATGATCTCACAAAATTGGAACTATAGTTTAAGAAAAATCTTATTGCAATAATGAGACAGTGTGGTTTAAAAGTAGTACAATTGTTTCTCCTTACACCACAATATACAGTATATTATTGACAAATCAACAGTTCAGCTAAACCACAGCCTCAGCTAAGAAACTGACTGGATGTCTACATTATTCCAAATTTTCACGAACAAAAACTGGAACAAGGAAATTGAATTAAAAAGGACATGGAAATCATGATCTATTTTACTTTCTTTTAAAACACTTAGAGGACATGAAATGGAGCATGTTGTAAAAGCTAGAAATGAAGAATTCTACATTCCAAATTTTACTTTAGGGAGCAATAAACTGCTTATTTAAGTTCATTACCAGAAATTACTGTATCAAGAATGTCTTGGCCAACTTTCTTGATTCAGGTGAGAGGTAGCATGTCATTTTTTCTCATATTTGTAGTCAGATGCTAACATCCATAGTTGGAGCGTAGGTTCTGCCACTTTTTGTCTTTTCAAGAAAGTGGCCTAAAACTATATAAAGAGCAACACTTCCCTTAATTACCTTTTCCTGTTCTTCCCTTTTATCCTGAATCACAATATGCTCTGCCTTATTTCATTGTTTTTTGTATAGTTGTCCATCTCAACCATGTTGACTCTGGGCAACATACAATCATAAATAGATAAATACTTTGAAGAAATTAAATACAATAACAGCCAAGAGATATTATAAATTGTTAGTATGAACAGAAGCAGGAAATCGGGCACACTCAGGACCCACATCCTGGGCACATAACCCAGTGTTCAAGGCCTTCCCAAAGGCCATCAGGGTCAGATCCATCCTAATCCCTGGGAGAAGGGTATTCCAGAGACAGAAAAAGTATTCCTCCTAATACCTGCCAGCTGTAATGTGACCAGGAGCATGTCCATCCTGCTGGACCAGATTAGATAGGTAGAAATAATTGGGAAAAAGGACACTCCCTCAGTTAACACAGTTCCACAACATGAATGGCTTTAAACTTTTATTACACCTGAAAACACACAATCAATCAATGCAGCCCCTGAAACAATAGTGGAGTAACCGACACCATTTACAACCAGACGGATGCATTCTGTACCAGCTGAAATGTCCAAATGGTCCTTAGGGGCAGCCCCATGTAGAGCACATTGCAATGGTCCAAGTCCAAGGTCTTTCACCAAGGTCTGCTATATCAACTATATTTAATGTTTTCATTTTTCAGACAAATACTCTGATTCTGTAGTCATGGTTTAGACACTTCTAACATTGACAGAGAAATACCAACATTGCCTGTTCTTTGCCAAATGTGCTTGGTGTGAGACTTGTTGGCTCCTGAATGTCAGGTTTCCCTATTAAAAACTTTAAACATTGCAAGATCCAATCTAGGTTAGTCATCAGGACCAGAAGTTTACTTTTCTGAGCTTTTGGACTCATTCTGAAGCCTATATTCAGGGAATGTCTCTCCACTGGAATATATGCTTTGGCTATTCTATGATTTGTATTTATGTGGTGCCTTCCTATTGGTTGATTCGGGTGTTAATGGCTGGCAATTGGCTTTAAACATTACCCAATCCCTTGCATTATTTCCACAAATATATGCATGTTTCACAGATGACTGCTACCCAGCACCTATTGGCTCTCCCCAAGTTTGGGATAGCAGAGCTTTTATTACACCAGTCGGTAAAAAGGAGAAGAGAAGAAAAAAGAGACAAATATGAAGAGAACAAATATGAATAATTTGAACATTCTTGTTTGGAATTTTCTTTTTTAAGCCTCGTAAGAATTCATAAGAATTTCCTTGTTCATTGCTTAATTTAGATTATAAATTAAATACTGAAATATTAGCCACACAATTTAAATTCATTATTATTGATTTAAGACACATTCAATAATAGGGAAGGAAAAAAAGGAAGTTAAAAATATTCCTTCTCACTCCTATGGGTTGTAAGTATCTTCCTCAATCTTGGTCTTTAACCAGAGGTCTGGGAGTTTAAGGGTTCTGTGAAGTATCTAACTCTTTCTAACATTGCATTTTTCTGGACCCAGAGCTCTGATATCATTCTGAGTCCATCTATCTGAGCCACTTTCCCAGCCCTGAATCACAGCCCTGAGTGCTGCTACCATTGAGATTGGCCTTTTCTTTCCTTATCTCTTCTCCTTCAGACTCTAGTACTTCTGCAGTTTTTCATACCCCTTCTTTCTGGTATTGCTGTCACTTGGTACCCTTATATCTATTGCCACCACTGTCTCCATTCCTTGTCTGCTTCCACAATGCCTGGTGGATTGGCTAATACCTGCCACTCTTTCTGGAAGTTCCACAGGATCTTGGCTCCATTTCTCCATGACCTTATGTGCAATCTCATGTTGTGAGACTAGTTTCCTTTTCCTTATGTTGAAATGCTGGGTAAATGCTGTTTCTCAGCGTGTGTGGATCTTTTATACATCCATAGTTCCGTCATACGTTTCATAAATCCCCTCTCATTAAGTCTACTGTTGTAGTAGCACTGTTGTAAGAACACTGCATCAATACCAGGTTCTCTTGTCTCATCCATGTATGTGGTTTTGTTCCAGTAGCCTATCTATTGTCAGATTGTCCTGATTTCTCCAGTTGGGTTATGAACCTTGTTAATCTGGGTGATACCAAGTCAACATAAATGTCTTAATTTGTGTTACTCCTTTATTTGAAGTAGGCAGATAGCATATCGATTAGACTACATATATTTTTTTTGTGTGTGTGTGTATATGTGTGTGCGTGCATACTGATAGCTTGGTATGTATAGCACATCAGTTCAACATTTGGAGTGATGTGATATTATATGTGTGTTCAAATGCAAAATGGGACTCTTAACACCAATACATTGCACTAAATTAAGTTTACATGAACAATTTATTAAAAACAATAACTGAAGAAAAAGTAATGGCATTTGCCTGGAAAATATGGACAAAAATTAAAATGATAGAGAACTTTCTTGTTTACTTTATTGGACATGAATAGTGAGATTTATTTATGTGAAAAAATACTCAAGCAAGTCTGTGGTGGTCATGAGAATTAAACCACTGACTTGATGAGTAGATCTGATAACTTGAACTAGAACTTTGGACAACGTCTTCTCACTTCCATCCAATGTAATGGTTATTGTTCTTTTCTTATAAGCTTGTCATACTCTTTTTAAATATAGGATAAAGACTGATTTGATACCACTTGAGTTGTAACAGTTTTGTTGAATGTCAGTTCTTCACAGTTTCCTCTGGAGAAAACATAAGGAATTTAGCACTAACAATTTGTCCACAAAATAATATATTTCTAAGTTGTTGTTTATGAAACTAATTATGATTATTTGGATTCACAATAGATATGTGCATATGAAGAAATTTCTTCCAAATAATATTGTGTAACTTACTACTATTACTTTTTTAAATACGGTAGAACAGACTGGCTTGTAGAAAACATGTACTGAAATCTTCTAAAAACATTTTAAAATTGATTTTTTTTTCATAAAATATACAAACTTTTCATTTTCTTAGAAACAATTTTCACTCTCTTTTTATTAGCTATATATCATACAGTCACTGATTCTGTTATTTCTGGCTTTATGATCATAATAAATAGGAGCACTCTACATTTTTAATTAATAGAAACTGTTCTGGAATTAATCAGTATTGAATGAGCAGAACAAACCTTGGGGCACGGTCCTATATTCTGTATGCCAATCTCAGATTTAGTTTTCCTGGAAAAACGAAGTAGAGATAGAAAGACCGCAGATAAATCCCCAGTAACTTTAAAATTGAATAATATTGTGAATATTATGGCTATTTCTACAAATGTAAATCCAGCTTAACTCAGTTGAACAATATCCCAAACTTTTCCCAGAAGATATTTAGCATTAAGAGGAACTTCTAACCCACCATCCAAATTTAGAAGTGTACTTTATCCTAATTCAGTTCAAACATTTCAGTTGTATTTTTTCTCATGACTCTTTCTGCCCCTCTAACCATGTCTTTTACAAATCATGACAGCATCTTTTTTCATCTGGAAAATCTGAGTTATATTATTGTCCTTATAACTGCTTGAGGATAACAAAGGAGGATAATAATATAAGTGTGTATGTTAATTTCTTAAAAGGAAAAGACACTATATGCACAAATAAATCAGACAAAGTAGTCTGAGAAATTTCAGTAATTGGTTTACATACTTCTTGGTTGTTGTTTTTAAATAAAATTTTATTATACCTTTTTTCATTTTATTTTACAACTTCAATTTTATATACTGGTTGTATCAACATTATACATTCTATTATACCTCCTATGTTCAACCATTTAACTTTTCTTTAGACAATACCATATTTATCTTTCTTATTCCTATAGTTCTAACTGGAGTTTCTATATGTATATACTGTATTTTTAACTATCATTATACTTCCTGGTTGTTTTTGATGGGGAGGAATGGAGGTAATTTGGCACAATGGTTAAAGGTGCGAGAGTAAAAATTGTGAAACAAAAAAAAATCAATCCTTTCTTCAGTGATCATTTGTTTCAACTGGAAAAACTAAACACAAATACTTTTGACTTTTAGCTAGACAAAATTGTCCAAGATGACTATAGGTAAGGCAAACTGTGGAGATGTGTTAGTATATACTCACATAATTTGATTGCAGAGTGCACATTCATTCTTATATGTCACACCATCAGTGCCACAAACTTCTGGAGGGCTCAGTTTGCAAAGTACTTGTCCTCTGGTTTGGGGATACTTGCTGCAATCAATCTAAAGAAAATTACTAGTATGGGCAACTTGTGGAATCAAACTAGATTTGATTCTTCTCTGTGTCTTACCACATTAAACATATTTTGCAAATTTGGAAAATAAAATGCAACAAGTCTAGTTATTCCATTTCATTCAACCACTAAAAAGGTGCATACCTTTTTACAGGTGGAATAAAATGAAATAACTCAAATATTAAGTTCTGCCAAAGTCTTGTTGTGTTTTATTTTCCAAATTTCCAAAATATGTTGGATGGTCACAATGGAACTGACCTCACTTTTGATGTCCCTTAAGCTGAATTCAACACACTAACCTGCCCCTGGCCCCAATTTCTTCTTATTTAAGAATTCTCTATGACAAGAACCATAGGTAGATGTTATCTGAAGTTTTAATGACACTTGAATGTTTATCTTTTTATATCTATTGTTACTATCACAGCAAATTGCTTTAATTAAATTAATGTTTCCCTTAGTGTTCACATTTAGGGCTACTTGTTTCATAAATACTCTCTAATTCCAGGACAGCTGAGAAAAAACATTCAAACAAGAACCCTCCCAATGATAGTTTACAAACCTTAGTACTACCAGGTTGAATGCTAGGATTTCTCTTTGCTCAGTTGCACAAAGGTGATTGGAGAAGACTCAGAAATAATTAAGTTTTTCAGTTAGAGTTCTCTAGTTCATTCTATATATCTTCAAAGATGAGTTTGATATCAGTTTCTCTGTTATGGTTCCTCTCTTTATACCCATCTCTAAAACCTCTAACATCTTAACACCCAACATACATATTTAACATGACAATCTGTTGTATATTTTTGGGGAAATAAACTCAACTGAACTAAGTATTTACTTTTAGATTCCAAGCAAGCATGCCAAGCATTATATTCCTAGTTCTGGCACCATCATTAAAATTATAGTCTTACCGTTTCATGAATGACTTCTGTACATTCACCTTCATGCTTTATTGCAGGGATATATTTGGCATTGCTATAAACAACATACAAAGTGCTATTACTATTAGCATATTAAGTGCTATTATTATTAGTTTTGATCATCTCAGCTAATTATTAGGATAATCAGTCAAAAAGTTCATGGTTATGTTAGGTTGTAGAACAAATAAAACTCACAGACACACTCATATTTACAGAAGACACAAAAATGTCAGTTTAAAAATGGAGAAATATTCCAAATCTCAGCTGAAACATTGAGAATTGGGATAATTACACCCTCTTGGGTCAATATATGGTTTAGTAACCATTATAAACTTTGGCTGTTGTGCATAATCTAGCATGACAATTTGGATTCTTCCTTTCTAAATTTCTCCAGGTTTGTAAAATCATCAAATTTTGGAAGATCCCATGCTAGAATGCTGATATTTTTTGCAAAAACAAGCATCATGTATTATACTTTAGCTATTTTTATAATTTAAAACAGTGTGAAGTTGTCTGAGAGAGCAAGCATATCTTGGAAGGAAGATGATCACCCTAGTACCTACAAGCCCCATACTGCTGCCTTTTGACTTGTATGACTATGTTATGACCAGATCAAACACACAATTCATTATTGGCAAAAATCTTCTATCTCAAGGAGCTGCAAGGACTTCCCTCTTTTGCTTTAAGTTATCTTATTTCATTAGTCTTTTAAATTATGCTTTTCAGCTGTTATCTTTCCACCAACTGATGTGCAAAACAGAATAACGAACATTTAATGGTAAGAACAATGAAATTACAAGGGAAATCCCAAGCATTGTTTAGTACCGCTCGAATATATCTTTAAGGTTTTCAGGAAATAAAGTTGTCAGTTTTGAGGATTTACTCATGAGGAATATTGTTGAAAAGCTTATTGTTGGATGCTAAAACAAAGGGACTTCCATAGTGCCTGTGCAGTCTCTACACTTGAAGAACACTTTTGTGCTGCAAAACCCAGGTAAATTTACCTGACACTTAAAGACTTGGCACACAGACCTTTCAGACTGTCTATCACCATTCATCATTCAGTGGATGATACAATTTGTCAAGTCAACTTCATTCGTCACTGTATGGATGCTTCGTATTTTGCATCAAAATTTTAGAATCTGTTCCTGAACCATGCACAAGATGAGCTGATGTCTTTACATTTCTACAGTCATTGTTTCTTGTCAGCACTATTAAATTTAGAGTTTTTAAGATCATCTTTGCAATTCTCTGCCTTAAAATAAATATCACACACACTTCTTCATTATGAGACAAGTTTTATCTTAACCACTTATTAAACAAGTCTCTAAATATTATCTTGAATAATGATCAAGATAATATTTATAAGTGCATCACACTTATCCTGCATTATTTTCATTTTAATTGATGTTTTTCTGTGTTTGTCATAGCAAATCACCAATCAAATATTAGATAGCTTGATATAATGTAAACACAATTAATAATCTACTGCAAAGGCATATGTAAGTCATATTACCTTTATAGTAAAACAGGAAATAACGTTTATACTCACACAATTGCTAAGCACAGGAAACATGTATTGCTGTATGTTTTTTCATCAGTGCCACAAACAGGAGACCACAAAGCCTGGCAGGAAGTCTTATTTTTTTTAAGGTTGGCTAGAATTATAATGCAATTCAGCTAAAAAGCAAAACAAAAAGCAACCTAGGATCATTCCAAGCATTGGCCTGTTTTTAGATTTGCTGAAATAATGAAAACCAGCTCTAAGGACAGATCTAGCAATGTAGTTCTTGCAACTGGCCTCAGTTCGTAATGGAATTTGTACATACAAATAAGCTCATCTAAATATGTCTATTATATTATTTGCAGTCCTATCCAGTGTAGTCTCACACTAATAGTCTTCAATTCCTGGTAGAGAGCTTGAATTCCATACATAGAACCTGCTGTCTTCCTACATCTAAAAAGTCCCCAGTAGTATGAAATCAATCACATAGCACCTCCTGGTGGTCAATGTGGTTGATAATTCCACATAGAATATCCTTTGTGTGAAAGTAGGCATTGGGTTGGGATGGAAGTCATGTAAAGCTCAATTCACATCAGGATGACATAGTGTAACATCTTTATCTCTGTTCTAAGTGGTTAAAGAAAAGTGATCTGTATATATCATTCTGAGAACATCGAAGATAAAGACTTCATAGCATGATCAAAATCATCAAAATCTTTTTCCCCAAATTAGTTAAAAAAAAAAAAAAACTAAAATGCTTTAGGGCTAATAACTTGTGCACCACCAAATATTCCCTAATTTCATCTTCCAGCAGTTCCAGCTGACATGGCTAATGGTAAAATATAGTGGGAGTCATTGTTCAACAACTTCTAAAGAGCACAGGTTACCTATTTAGGGCCATTATTTTTGTTAGAATTTTCTTTTATGTTGTAATTTAGAAGTTTTGAAATAATTAAAAGATGTGTACAGTCACTTCTTTTAAACAATAACTCTGGGCAGCTCAAAATGACGAAACTACAAAAACATACAACAGTACTTTTTATTGTGCTTATTATACATAAATATCACACCTGCACATCCTATCAATTTACTGCTAGTATTTCTGATCAGTAATTTTAATGGCCTTTCTTTCTCCATCAGCGATTTTCAGTTCAAACATTCTTTGGACAATAGTACAGAATATGTATAGAAATGTTATTACTTTGTTTTGTAAATGGAGTTAAGCTTGTTTATGTCTTTAAAACAGCTGTTACATTTAGTGGATACAAAATTCTATCTTTTCAGAGGGGGAAATTGTCAATGTCTTTGCTTTCTGATTCCTCAGCTAGTCAGCAATATAATTTGAAGAGTTATATTATTTCCTACAGTTTGTCAAATGTATGCCAGCTTTGTCAACATTTGTACACAAGACTGCATTTCTATCAACAGCAAATCTCTTAAAAATAACTGTCATTCAGCTGTTTGCAAACCAAAGAATGCAAATGGGGAAGAGATCATGAAATATATACAAAGTTATTAACCAAAGGGATAACTGCTAATCTTCATACTTGATTGATTAAAATGTGTTGAATTAGCTACAAACTCAAAACTGCCACCTGTTGATCTGACAACAGATTGTAGATTACTATCCCAGAGCATTATATACCAAGTAAGGCCAGATGGATCAATAAATCTACCTACCCAACAACACCTGCATTCTTTGTATCCAGCTGATATCCTGTGAAGAGATCACCTTTGACAGAACATCCAATAATTGAATAGATGATAGAACTGCTTTGATTCCTGCCACTAGAGGGCAAAACCTCTGCCCTCTATTGACAGAATCAATAAAACTGTTCTACAATGTATGGAACAAAATTGTGTGTCCGTTTTTAAAGGTGTTTTGTACTTAAGCATAAATGATTTTTTTTCGGTACCAACTCTGGAAACATGAAACACCAATCTTTGCTCATCTTACTAAAATTATATTGTCCAAATAATACAGGTTCTTGACCAGTGACAAATATTTATTCCATTTTTATATTAGGAAAGACTTACCTTGCTGTCAGTAGTAGCGCCACTTTTCTTTCTGTTTCTTAAAAGATCTTTTTGACAATTTACACTATATGAAGAGTCTCCTGTCCTAGAAGAAATAATATGTACATTGATCTAAGTTTTTTTGAGAATGACTTGAGGCTAATGGTAAACATATATCCAATGATGATCTCACTGATGCCAAATGCTGATGTGGTCAAGATAGGTGCAACATTGCATCATAATCAACACAGCATGTTCTAGCATGATTCGAAAGAATTGGCTTCAGATGCTAGCATTAGTAGGATTGTGCTGACATAGAGACTAAGTAACTTGACTTTGATAGAGATGTGCAGAAACTATTGCATAGGCAAAAGGGGCTGCAGGATTTGTTAAAGTCCGAGTTAACATTTGGTAGTGGATCAGGAAAACACCTCCCCAATTCAGTGAAGTATAAGAAGGAGAAGGAAGTAAAGCATATCCAGGCTTGCAAGGTTCGGTTATTAGAGCTAATCTCAATAAAAACAGTAAAATAGTTTTAGCCTTCCCAAGGAATTGGTTTCTTGGTCTTGTCTACCAAGGATTTGTAGCTTGCACTTTATAACCTGAGAAGGGAAACTGATGAATCCAAGCTCACCTGCAAGGATTGGGTACTGGGGTCCTGTGCTTCATTGGTTCTGCTCTTACCTGAGAGGAGATAACTAATCAATGGGAAAGGGTGGTGCAGTGGTTAGGATGCAGTATTGCAGGCTAACTCTTCCTGGATCAAAGTCGGGAATTTGATCCTGATGAGCTCGAGATTGACTCAGCCTTTCAGCCTTCCAAAATTGGTAAAATGAGGGCCCAGATTGTTGGGAGCAATACTTTGACTCTATAAACTGCTTAGAGAGGGCTGTAAAGCCTTATGGAGCTAAATATAAGGATAAGTGCTGTTGCTATTGGATTACTGCAATGTTCTTTACATGGGGTTGAAGCTTCCCTTGGGAGCTCCAATGGATACAAAATGCAATGACCTGTATGTTAAGCCCCTGTCACACTGAACCAATGGATGCAAAGAAGATGTAAAATGGACAAAAGAGCTTGCCATCCATTGGAAAACGCGATGCATCCGTTGTGTACTCACTGCATACGTCTTTCATACACTCTATCTGTAAAACATCCGTCTACTGCTATTTCATCCGCTCAAAAAGTTTTGAGCTGCACAAAACTTTTGAGTGGATGAACTTTTCTGCCACGTATGATCTACATCCGCGGACACTACGGGCACAAACATTCTACGTCCATTGTCATCCGTTACACGTCCGATGTATCCTCTGGCATCCTCTGGCCATCCACGCAACTCACATCCGCTCCAGGGAAAGCGGAAAGAGGAAGGAAGTGAAAGGTACGCGGAACGTCACACAGCGTTAGTAGCATGGACATAGACGGATGAAAGTGAATGCATCTCATATAGAAAAGCATTAAAACGGACAAAACGTTCGTATATGGGACGTATCTCGGATATTTTAAGGATGTCTGGAGGGATGCGGAGAGTATGTGGAAGGGCCACCTTAGCAGAAACCGACATTTCCTATAAAAAGGGGGGAAATCACCTGGATCTCACTTTCAGTCCAGCAGCCCTGCGGTTGCAGACCTCTTCAGCCTTGGTCTTGCTCTTCCACTTCATCCATTTTATCTCCACCATGGATCATCGCACACCCTTTTGGTAAGCTGCCATCCATTCAATACCAGAACCAAGCCCTCTTCAGACTGTTTCACCTTTTCTACGCAAAGAGAAGAAGGAGAATGTCAAGAACTGTCTGGGTCGCGATGATGGATGGGAGAGAAGCAGAGTTTGGATTCTATGACAAGCTGATAGTGGAGCTGAGGAATGAAGACCCTCGTGCATTCCAGCACTTCATGAGGATGCCGCCAGCCATGTTTTGACGACTTGTACAGCGTCTGAGACCCAGGTTGACCAAGGCAAACACCAACTTCATCCAGGCCTGGACCCTGGACTGAAGGTTGCACTGACTCTGCGCCACCTGGCCTCTGGAACCACGTACAGAAACATTGCAGTATGCCTGAGAGGTGCCACAAACACGCATATGTGGTCAGAGAAGTGGTGCAGGCCATCATCGAAGAATAATGAGGAGCTCCTCAGTGTCCCACACTGAAGAAGGCTGGAGGAAAGTTGCAGAGCAGTGGTATCAGAGGTGGAACTTTCCCCACACCGTTGGAGCCATAGATGGGAAGCACGTGGCCGGCAAAAGCTCCACCCAAATCGGGTGATCAATTATTTTCAACTACAAGGGCTTCTCAGCATCATCCTTTTCGCCATGGTTGATGCTTGACTACAAGTTCATCTACATCGATGTTCAGGCAACGGAGATCGGTCAGCTTCAGATGCCCAGATATACAACGCCAGTGACCTCAAGGGTGGCCTGGAATGCAACTCTTCATGGCTTCCCAGATCCAGACCCCTGCCAATGACACACAAGATGTGCCCTACTTCATCGTTGGGATGATGCCTTCTCCCTCAGAACCTACTCATGAAGCCCTACACTTCCAGATACCTCACCCGTGAAAGAGAGGATCTTCAACTGCAGGCTGTCCAGGGCAAGACGGTGTGGTGGAGAACGCCTTTCACATTCTGGCCAACAAGGTTCCAGGTACTTCTCACCACCATGCAGCATCGCCCAGAGGACCATGAGGAGCATCGTTGGTAGCTTGCTGCATCCTGCACAGTCTCATGCGCACTCTCTACCCAGTGTTGTAGAACAGGCTGTGACCGTCAACAAAGGATGGGGACAGGGAGCTGGTGAATGGAGGCAAGGACGAACCTGGATAGTTTACTGTGATGTACCAGGCCCCAACAGAGCTTCACGTGAAGGAAGAAGCAGCGCAACCTCCTGAAACACTGGTGCAACTCCCCAGCTGGAGCAGTGGAGTGGCAAGACAGGATGGTACATGCTAATGGATGCTTCCTTCAGCCTGTCTCATACACTGATGAGATTGTTGCCTGTATGTTGAGTGGCCTACAATGGACAGGGCATTTAATAAAGAGTTGTGTTTATGTTGAAATGTGTTGATGAATGATAAATTGTTATTGATAATAAAGGGCCATAGGTGTGGCACCTGGGAGGGTGGACCATACATCCCACTATGCTTGCACTGGAGGTTTTATCTATCCCACAGCTATCATTACCCATCCCACAGCTATCCATCCACAACTATTCCTTACCAATCCCACAAGCTATCCATCCCTAGCTATCCTTACCAATCCACAGCTATCATTACCCATCCCACAGCTATCCTCCCACAGCTATCATTACCCATCCACAAGGCATGCAAAAGCTTAACCTCCTTTTTCAAAAGTTTTCCCCAACACTTTAGTAGTAAAAAAAATGAACCAAAGGTGTGAACAAAGATACCTTATTAATAACAAACGTGGTGACTTTATTAAAAAGGAAAATGCCCAAGTAAAGTGTCTTTAAGTAAAGATAAGGTGAGCAGGTAACAACTCAGTCTCTGGCATCTTTTCAGTCACCGAGGTTGAGTGCTGTGCCATGGTCTCAGATGTAAAGGGGCCAGGGACTTGGTGGTGGCTGTTGCTGGAGTGCTGGTCTGAGGCGGCCATTGGGGTTCCTGGCCCCGAGAGTTAAACAGAGATGGTGTGTGCAGGAAGCTCTCAGAGAGCTGACTCAGTCCTGTGAGGTTGAGGGGCCTTCCTCAAGGACCTGGGATGTGAGGCCCAAGACTGATGACAGATGTTCTGAGAAGGCTTGGCTGGGGTGGAGAAGGAGGAGTGTAGTGGGCTGTCTGGTCTGAGCTGGGTCAGCTGAGCCTCTGTGGATCTGTGGCATCCGAGGAACCTGGGTCTGGACTGGGAAGGGCTGCCTCTGCTGTGGGAATCCTGGTAGTGGTAGGCTTGGTCGGCGAGGGGCTGCTGAATCCATTGAAGGCGTACATCGTCCTAGGGTGGAGAGCAGACTGGAGTGCTGGTAGCAGCAGCTGGGCCTGGGAGGGTGGTGCAAAGAGCATGTGATCCTCTCCTTCATCGCCTTGTACATGGCCCGGGCATATCCCAATAAGGTCTGGCCACGGTAGTGATGAAGGGCTTCGTGGAGGGATGGGTGGATGTCAAAGTGACAGCTGGGAGAGGAGAATGTGTGCTGCTTTGATGTGTCCTGATCTCCAAGGAACAGTGTGGACTGCCTGTCCCTCCATTGTCGCCTCTCTGGCCTGCTTTCTGTGGAGTGAGCTGGGGTTGGGGGTGGGTTGGTCTCTGGGACCTACCTCTTCTTGCTCCATTCTGAGCCAGGGTATCATTCCATCGTCCTCGTGGCACGGGGAAGGGTGCAGCTGTGGGGGGTCTCTGTCATGGCGCCCTCCAAAGCCTGCCTGGACCTGTAGCTGCTCCTGGCTGGAAGAGGAGTGGCCTCTGTGGCTGTCTGAGGAGAGGGTTGACTATAGGGCTGCCCCGGTGGAGGTCTCCCCTCTAGGAAGCGCACTGGCATGACATAGAACTCCGGTCAGTAGTTACAGCAGGCTGCGATCTCTTCAGGTCAACTGCATACAGGTGCATCTTCTCCACCACCCAGAGAATCCGAAGATTAGCCCAGGCTTCTCTGCCTTCTTATCCACGCTGCCTGCTCCACTTGGGTGTCGCGATAGAGCCTGTGAGTCGTTTCCTCCACAGCACGATCCCTCAGCCCATTTCCAGCATCTCCTCCTCATCGGTCTCGAAATGCGAGTACTGTGTCCTTCTCCCCCTTCTCCTTGCTTGCTTTCCCCTGGCAGGGCATTCAGGGCCTTTCATCAGCGAGGGCTTTGAGGCCTTGGGCGGGTCATGCACAGCAGCAGCTAGCAGGAGAACAGCAGAGCAGCAGCAGCAGGAGAGCAGCATGCAGCAGCAGCGTCAAGGAGCAGGAGAAGCACCAGCAGACAGAAACAGCAGCAGAGCAGGAAGAAGCACCAGCAGACCAGCAAACACCAGCAGCACAGCAGCAGAGCAGCACCAGCCAGCAGCAGACGGACCAGGTAGAAGCGAGCAGGAGCAGAGCACACACAGGCAAGCACCCACAGTTTCAGAGTCAGCACAGGGGGGATGGTGATTCTGTCTTCTGCAGGCTGGCAGGAGTAGGCACAGGCTTCCTCTTTTCCCCATGGTGTCTCTTCAAGATGTCTCTGGCAGCAGTCTTTCCTCTAGAATGGTGACTGTCTTGCAAGCTGCCCTTATATATCCGCGGAGCTTCCCCAATTCATCCTCCCCCGCATGCACAGTGACAATCAGCTTTTTTGATCCTCACTAGGCATCTGCTATGCATTCCTATAGGGTCCCATAGACGCATCCGCATCATCCACTACGCATCCGTTCTTTCGCTACGCCGTCGCGCTTCACTGTTTCCCCCGGAAGCCCTTGATGTTGTCATCCCGCTTCCATGCTCCATCGCTAGGCTTTCCTCCAAACTCCGCTTTACATCTCCGCTACATCCTCTCCACGTCTGTTCTTTCTGCTGTTGTCACTCTGTTATGCAAATTCTGGGCCTTTTGATGAGCGGATAACAACGGATGGAAAATTTGCTCATCCGCTGTGTCCTTTTTACATACGTTTTGCATCCGTTGGCCGGTGTGACCTAGCCTTTACCAAATTAAAAGCATGACTTGTATATAAGACTCATTTTATCATCCCTGTATTGGTCACCAATAAATTTTCTGGGTATGATTCAAAGTGCTGGTATTAGTCTACACAGATCCTATATGGTATGGGATTGAGGTATATTCAGAACTGCCTTCTCCAATAAAATTGTGTTTGTTCCAACAAGAACTTTAAAATTTAAGATGAAGAAAAACAAGTGACTGAAAGGGGTTTTTTTTAGTTTCAGCCATCAAATTATGAACTACCTCCTGCTGGAAATTAAGCAGTTGGCCTCATTGTCAGCCTTCTGGAAGTTATATTATTGGGGTGGGGGGAATAACAGAAAGGATCATTGTGTATACAGCCTTGAGCTGCATAATAAAGATGGGAAATTACAAGATTTGTCAATGGCTAAAATCAGAAAAGCTGAAGAATGAGACAGAGAAACTAATTCTGGCTGCACAAAACCAAATCTTAACAAGTGTATACAAAGCCAGAATTGAGAAGAGCAACGGACAGCAAATACCACCTCTGCAAAGAAGCTGAAGAAACAGTAAACCACCTAAATAGCTGCTACAAGAAGTTCCCATAGACTGACTGGAAACAATGGCATTAAAAATAAAAATAGTAACAATGGTGCATTGGAAGATCTCAAGAAATATGGTTTGCCTGCAAATAATAACTGGAGGGAACACAAAGTAATAGAAAGTAAGGGATAAGTGCTTTTGATGCAGTTCCAAAACAACTGGAGCACTATTTAGACACCTTTGGCACTGATAAAATTATCATTGGTCAACTACAAAGACAGCTGTACTTAAAACAGCCTACATCCTGTGATTATGCCTTTAACACCATGAAACAATAACACCTGTCTATCCCATGGTACTTCGGAAGGACTCAATAGGTGAATAAAAATGTCAGATCCTGTTTAAATATCTTGCTGATTGTGCAACCAATCAGAACAGACAAATATTTTCTGCAGAGCCTTGAGAATAAACTGGCCCTACCTCCATATAATTATGACAGATTTACATTTTAGTTTGATTTTGGTTTTTTACTGTTTCATGTTTGTATTTTGTGGTCTATTGCAATAATTTTGAAAACAACAGTATGAGTATAAAAGCATAATAATTAAATCCAAAAGCAAGTTCCTAGATTGTCTTCTGACATATTTCATTATGCCAGGTGCTTTAATGAACTTAAATCACATTATCAGAAACCAGGTTGATAGAAAACTGTTCTTTATGTTTCCTCCTTTGTACTATAGCTACTCTTACACAGTTCTTTGTCTACTTAGCATGCTTACCCTCCACAATTGGTATTTGTTCTGTAATCACCATGTGGAATCTTCTCTCCTGTGCAGGAGTTATATCTCACATTGGGTTGAGTCATACCATCACGCTGATCACAATTTCTCTGTTAATAAAGAAGTACTGTATATTATTTCCTTGTGAACAAATGGAGACCTTGAGAGACAAGATGTGATTATCTTTTGTCCATTGAGACAGATGACCTAAGAAGTATTTTGTTATTTCATTGATGATGAAATTGCAATATTCAAAAATTCAGAATTTTAAACAGCAACACTTGTTTCCTCCAACTCTTTTATGTAAAATTCATCTCTGATTTTGATCTTGGAAAGGTAGTCCTTGGAAACTTTCTGAGTTATAGATTATGTGTTCTTGGTTTAGAATGTATCTATCTATCCAGTTCTCAGTCTACAAGTTGATGGAAGTCTCACATGGACAGCCAGAATAAGAGACCATATATATTTGTTCCAGTGGTGGGATTCAAAAATTTTTACTACCGGTTCTGCGGGCATGGCTTGGTGGGCATGGCTTGGTGGGCATGGCAGAGGAAGGATACTGCAAAATCTCCATTCTCACCCCACTCCAGGGAGGTTACCATTGGTTCTCCAAACTATTCAAAATTTCTGCTACCGGTTCTCCAGATCTGATCAGAACCTGCTGAATACCACCTCTGAATTGTTCCTAGGTGCACCATTCCCACCATAGTCATCAGCAACCATGGAAAGAGATCACTAATATGTCTGAATTGTTTTCATTTGACCATGACTCACAAGCTTTATATTTATTAAGGTAATCAAGTAATAGAACGGGTACTACGAAATAGTCAATGTATGTTGATTTTACATATTCAGGTCCCTGTTTTCCATAACCAGTATTTCTAAGTATATTTTAATAGAGGTAGAAACTCCTGGGTGGTACAAATATATCAGATTAATGTTGCAGTTGTTATGAAATCCTTGAAAAATGTCTAGAGCAATCAACATTCTTAGGAAAGAGCTTGGTGGAAAACAAAAACAAAGAATAAAGCCAAAAAAGATGAAGAATAAACAAAAAAAAAGTAAACATGGAGGAGATTCTCATCCTAATACAGTTAATGGAATGAGATGTTAGATATAAAGATTAGTGGATCACAAACAAATCTGTCAAAATTGCTGAACCATATGGATAGGAGGCCACATTCTAAATGGACGATAAAATGTCTCCTCCTTTAACATGTTAATACTTTTTACCTGTCTAAATTGGCAATATGCTTTATATAAGGATTATTGTGGAAGGAAGGGGCAAGGTTCCTTAAGAGACAAAGTCATGAGAAAGAAAGCAATAATTTGTTGACATGCAACATTGCATCCTGAAATGAAAATTATTGTGCCTACAATCGAGATCAAGTGAGGTACTAACACCAGTCTATAAAGCCTTAGTAAGACCACACCTAGAGTACTACATCCAGTTTTGGTCACCACATTATAAAAAAGATGTTGAGNTGATAGCAGTCTTCCAATATTTGAGGGGCTGCCACAAGAGGAAGGGGTCAAGCTATTTTCTAAAGTGCCTGTAAGCCAGACAAGGAATAATGGATGGAAACTGAACAAGGAGAGATTTAACCTGGAAATAAGGAGAAACTTTCTGACACTGAGAACAATCAACCAATGGAACAACTTGCCCTCGAAAGTTGTGGGAGCATCATCATTTGAAACTTTCAAGAAGAGATTGGACTGCCATTTGTCAGAAATGGTGTAGTGATATCTATATATATATCTATATATCTATATATATATCTGATGATATATTAGGCAAATATTGACTGTTTCCTAGTATGATTTGATTGCTTATTTTATCCTATGACTATTATTAAATGTTGTACCTTATGATTCTTGACTTTTGACGAATGTATATTTTCTTTTATGTATACTGAGAGAATTTGCACCAAGACAAATTCCTTGTGTGTCCAATCACACTTGGCCAATAAACTATTCTATTCTATTCTGTTCTATTCTATATATCAAGTTTGGGAACTTACTAGTTAAAAAAACAAGTTAAACAAAATGTAATAAAATGTCACTAAATTATGCACCATATGGAGAAATTTGTTTGTTGTTCTCTTCTTTGTCTGTTATGAAGGAGCACCTGTTGGATTTGTCCACAAAAAAATCCAGCAGGAACTCCTCCATAACAGACAAAGAAGAAAACAATAAACGGAGCAATTTTGTCATTTCATATCTTGTGGAAATATTTGAAAAGCTTGGGAGGCTCCTCAGCCAACACAATATATGTGCACACTTTAAACCAGGAGCACATTAAGGCAGAAGCTTGTCCACCCCAAGGACAAACACACCCACACACAAACTGAACAAGTGGTATAATCAAAGCAATGCAGTGAGACACATAGACCTGTATATTGGGGAAACAAAACAACTACTTCACAAACACATGGCACAACATAGGAGACAAACTCATCAGGACAGGATTTAGCAGTCCATCTGCATCTGAAAGACAAGAGTCACTCTTTTGAAGAAAGCAAAGTTGACATTCTGGACGGAAAGGACCACTGGTTTAAAAGAGGAGTCAATGGGGCCATCTATGTTAAAATTGAACAGCCTTCCTACAGTAGAGGGGGAGGAATACAACACCATGTATCTCCTGTTTACCATGGAGCTCTTTCAGCATCCCAAGAAGGTTCCACATCCATTTGTATTCTGATTCAGGTGACTCTGAGGATACAGATAAACCCTCAAGTGGACTCCATGACTCTCAGAGTGCTAACAACCAGATGACTACAAAGAATATAAATCCTCCCATTCCTCACTGGTCATCTTTATGTCACAGGACCCTTTTTTTCCATAAACTGAATGGAATTTGTAAACCAAACATTTCCTTTTAAAAACTACACTTACTGAAACTATCTCAAGATGACAATGAAAGGAGTTGAAAAACCAGCTTGTCATCAAAATACTTCGGATCTCAGAAGCTGAATGTAAAGTTAATGTAAAGAAACAAAATGAAACAAAAAACAAAAACAAAACTCTAAATTACTGTAGCAAATATCTAAAACCAAAGCAGACAAGAATCTTCTGCAGAAGTCTTGACTGTTGCAATAACTCTCCAATAAAATTATATGATTTGTATCACTGCAAAGATGACATCAACATGCTTTTTGAGTTATTTATTTATTTATTTATTTATTTATTTTGTCAAGCGATTATAAGATAACAGGTATAAGTATAAACATAGTTATGAATACATGA
>BHFT01049083.1:0-14202 GCA_004320025.1 Laticauda laticaudata
CCCTGTCCTATTGTTTCTTTTATATTTTTTTTATTTTTCTTATATGTATCCATGTATTCATAACTATGTTTTTACTGATACCTATTATCTTGTAAGTAATTGACAAATAAAAATAAATACATAAAATAAATAAAATAAATGAATCCATATTTATATTATTGAAAATTGCTACATGAAAAATTAGACTTTTTTTTCAGAATATGAAATGCTAGTAATGGCTCATGTTGTCATTACTAAATAAAATCTCAATACTCGTATATTTAGCCCCAATGCTAATATTTAGAAGTGTAACAACTGCCCCTCATATTGATGGATATTCATGCTGCATTTTTGACATTTATTTCTGTTATTTCGGTCTGTTACAAGCAATGTCTTTCCCACAAAGCAAAGGTTGTGCAGTATTCAAATACAGTATTTCAAAAATACACAGTTGTTTAATTGCAGGAATATTTCAAAACCAGGCTAACATCATAAGTACATGAGCCTCCAATTGTGCTCCAGGGAAAGAAATTAAAAATGGTAATTTGTGGGCTGTTGTTTTTTAAAAAGACAAACACAGAGAAGTGACTAAACTGATCCTATACAATTATTGCACTGATTTTAACAGGGTTTGCAGTTAATCCTTAATATTACTATCACTGCATCTGGTAACTATAAGAATTCCATAAAAATTCTCCCCCAGAGAACAACTTAAGAATTTTGATTGATAGCTTTTTGTCTAAAGCTAATACTGTAAGTTTAGAAAGAGAAACATATTTCTTGCATAGGAAGCAAACAGGAAGGTGATTAGTACTCTAATAACTAATGAACTAAATAATAATTTGTGCCTAGCTGAACACTTAAGTACCACTGAGGATAATGAAATGATTTTACTCCTTCAGAAAAAAAGAAAAGGAAACACACCAGCCAAAAGTAATGTATCACGTCATCCTTCCTATCGATGTTCTCTATTTCTGCATAATTGACAGGAATTGTTTGTGGAAATGAGGAAGGTTGAAGGGCTAATAGGTTGTGAATTGTACATAGAGTACTTAGCATTAAATAAATTGACAGGTACTCTGAATGATCAAGAACAGTGTTTCTTTCTGCACTTAAACTTTCTTTCTCTTGGATATATGCAAAGAAAATGTATCGTCTTATTTTCTTGGTTCGTTTTCAGTTGCTTGGCTTGAATTCTCCAACCATTGTCCTAACATCCCTGGATAATACTGAGTTCTTTTTGTTGGTAATAGAAGTGAATAGTGTTGGAAGGGATGATAGATGTCTGGGAATATAAATCTCACATCCTCCTAAGCAGATTTTTTTTTTTTGCTGATTGTTTGCCAGTCAAATACAGCATTTTACAACCTGTTGCTATAGCTGAACCGCAGTATTGCGTTGTTTCTCAATTCATTGTTTACTGTGCTGGTTTTTTTCAGTGAAAAGCACACCTGTTACTCTAAAATAGGTTTTTATGCTTGGTATAACTCTTGAGAGTTCCTCAAGTTTGCAAACCCCTACCTATTGCCTTTTTGTGGCCTCATTTTGTTTCCTTATTCACCATCTGAATTTGCTATTAGAGGGAGCAATGTAAGTTAATTCATAAGGTAAGGTTTAAATTAAAGGAATATGACTCTGCATATTTTATCTTTTGCAATTCAAGCAGTGCTTGGATTAGGCCTGCATTCATGGATATTCCAAGAACCAATGCTACTCGCGCTATAAATAATTAGCTCCAAACAATATCAGTTGCATATGGGGAAAAGCCAGAGGGAAATGGCTTTCAAACAGTGAGTTGAATAAACAGAGTTACTCAGAAAAATAGAATGGTGACGTATGAAAGTATAGTTGTGAATGTAAGAGCCTAACTTATTTCTTAGTAGTGAGTAAGTTATGCCAAACAGAATTCTAACATTCTCAAACTTCAATGCTACTTTGATAATAAATAAGTTAGGAAGCTTATGTGTCTTTGATAATCTTCCTGGAATGCCATGACATGCTCATTGCCAAAAAATTGTGTCCATTGATTTTCATTCATTGGTCAGTGATTCAGTTTGTGTTAAGGTTTGATGTATGTCCATCTATAATAGCTACAATAAGAGTAGCTACCTTCAATTCAGTTTATTGCAGTCATAGACTTGGTACAGATAATAAATGTTCTGTATAAAATGGTATACTCCAAATGTCTCAAATGTGATTGGCCAGAAAGGCCTGCATGGGATTGGTTCACTAAGAACCAATCCGAAAGGCGGCAAAAAATCAAGTAACTGCCAATTGCTACAAAGCTGGCAGCAAGCGCGTATATAAAGGCTGCCACGGCTTGAGCCATACGTTCCGTTGCTGTATATAGTCAATAAGACATTGCTGTTGGAACCCGGTCCTACTCAGCGTTTTCTCCAGACGGAACACTGGCGACGAGGGTGGGATCGTCCTAAAACGTGAGACTGTGCACACGGTGAATTGAAATCAGGGCTAAGAAGCGATAGCTGGAAAAATGCACCACCGCACCCTTCAATCCCATGAAAGAGGATTGGAATCCTAACGTAGAGCGGCATTTTCCAAATGTATTTAGAAAGCAACGAGATAGAAAAGAGATCTCAGACCAGCGTAAGGAGGCTGTTTTCCTAACGCATTGTGGACCAACATGTTCAAGGATGGCCAAAGCATTGGCGAAACCCAGAGCACGTAAAACAAATGACCTGGCCTGAACTCCAGCGAATGCTAAAAGGCCCACTAACGCACCAGTAGTGTCAAATCTCATCAAATGGAACGAGTTCCCACCGAAGAGACCAAAAGAAGGCAAACTATCACTGACTTTGTGGCAGCCCTCCGACAACTGAGGGGAAGCCGTGCGAGTTCCTGAACTTAGATAAGCCAATGCAAAATCGATTGGTCTAGGCCAAAGACTCTAATTTACAAAATAAATTGCTAAATAAACCCCATAATAACAGTGGCTGAAGGCAATGAGTAAAGTAAGTACTGAAAATCCGTTTGCTCAGGAGCAGAGCGGTGCCTCTTACACAATATAGTCTAGTCCATATATTGGTATAATAATACGAGTTTATGGTGATATTGATCTCGTAGTGAGTGACGTTTCTAGATTAATTGTTTGAGGTAGGTGTATTGATTTAAATAGGTTTAGATCAAGTTTAAATATTTGGTGAAGGCAGGAATGGTTTCATGTTTTTTTTGGGTAGATGATTTTTGCTGTTTTGTCTAACTTAAGGTATTTATGATGTAAAGATGCAAATAGCAGGAATGAAGTATGTAGCTAGCTGAAGTGGTAGATTGGTGCGTAGGGATGTATGTGCACAGTTTGTTACATTTTTGATTACTAGGATATACTTCTAATTGTGAAGGAACTACAAAATTCATTTTACATATTGTGCCGCGAAGCCACAGCCGCAGAAAGCCCGCGAAAAAGTCAGCGGCCACGATGAAGCAAATGAATGCGAATAACGACGAAACAAATCCTAACCAGAGGAAAGAAGCAAAGTTCCCACCACCAAACACATCAACCGAAAGATTTTGATGAATCATCAAGAATCAGAAGAGGATGATGAATGAGGTCCACCCGCCTGTACAGCGCCAAAAAAAAAGGCGCGAAAAAAGAAACTGGCGGGCAATGTGCTGGCTGGCGGAGGAAACCATCCTCGAGCCGATTGGCAGATTCCTTGATGCCAATCTGCCACAAGCTTGCAAAAAGAGGGGACCATCGAGAAGTCTGTGGAAATCACAAAAAATAACAGCCCTCTAATCAGACGCAGTAACTCTCTACTACAAACTGATCAACCAAGCCGAGAGAAAGTGGGAGCGGCAAATCGACAACGAAAGCCAGTAACCCGAGAAAAGACGCCATACAAACTGTCACTATCGGGAAGCGCTCAAAGACAGAAAGTGGGAGAAACAGTCAAAATCATCGTAAAAATGAAGGGAAGCCCCTGTGAGATGGAATCGATTACAGGATCTTTCCCTGTCAATGATGTCTGGGACACAATCAGACACGGTCCCAAAATCAAATTAAAGAACTCCAGAAAACAAAAATTAATTCTAAAGGACTACCAAGGGAATCAAAATCCCTGTGTTAGGTCTAGGACATTTCCGAGTCGCCTACAAGCAGCAACGTTGAAAAGTCTGCCCTCTAACAATAGTCGACAGAGACCGACCCCAGCCTCCTAGGCATTGAATGGTTCGCACCCATTGGGACATCGAATGACCGAGTGGCGAGTCAGGCCACAACCGACTGGGAAGAAAGCCTGATTCACGAGTTCCAGGACGTTTTCGATGGCACCTAGGCCCAGGTACCGTGGGGGACCCCAATTTCCTTTATGTTTAGACCCCCAGGTGGCCCCTTTAGAAAAGGTTTAAAGCCAGACAGTTCCCTTTGCTTTAACAAGCAAAAATAGATGAAACAATTGAATAAATTTTGGACCGAGGGGTCTAAGAACCTATTGACCAACTAGGTGGGAGACGCCAATAGTAACAACCGTTAAAACCTGAACGGGTCGGTAACGCATCTGTTGGAGACTACAAAGGCTACCCTGACCATGCGCTACAACCAAAGCGCATAACCCTTGTGCCAGTCATACAACATTTATACACTCCACTCAGGGGAAGGAAAATTTGGCCCACCAGCTTGATTTAGCACAAGCATACCAAAGCTTCCAGTAGCCCCATTAACGGCCGAGGCACAGATAAAATAGTAACTCACAGAGGGGCATTCCAAATGTAACAGACTTCAATTTGGAGGTTAAGCGTTGCCCAAGGCGTTTTCCAAAAGCCTCCCAATGGAATGCCTAATTAAAATGGAATAAAACGGTTGTACCGATATTTGACGATGTCCTATACTTCGGCTAAAAAATACGACCGGCAATAGAAAAAAGACTAAGAGAAGTGCTAACAATGTTCAGAGAACTGTCCTGAACAAGTTAAAAAAAAGGAAAAATGCTGCTTAAGACTGATCGGCGTGCGAATTTTCTGCTACTTAATTGACGGAGAGGGTAATAGCACCCTACAGAAAAAAAAGGTCAAGGCTATTTAGAGACGCACCACAACCAAAAAACAAAACGGAATTGCAGGCATTTTTTGGGTCTAATAAACTTCTAATACGTATTCCTCCCCCCAAAGCAAATTGATAGCAGAACCATTACACAACCGTTTACTGATCAGAAAACTATTTGGAATTGGGGTGCATAGAGAAATAGGCATTCCAGAGAATAAAAATTTATTAACCTCAGACACCTGTTGCTATCCAGTTTAGTAACACACTTCCATTGACCGGTCCACCTGCGAACCCTCACCGTTTGGAGTCGTGTGCCATCCTGAGCCACCAATTGGCCAGATGGGAGAGAGGCGACCCATCGCCTATTAAACTCAAAAACTTTTCTAAAGCAGAACGAACTATAGTCAACTAAAAGACAGAGAAGCCCTGGCAATTGTTTGCCGGATGTGAAACGTTTTCAATGAGTACCTTCTATGGAAGAACCAATTTTCCATTGTAACTGACCATAAACTGTTACTAAGGAATTCTAGCGGAACAAACTACACTAACATTTTGTCCCCTGCGAATGGGACTAGATGGTCAGAATCTAGCAGCCATACTCTTACACATTGACACATAGGACCCGGGAACAAATCTCCCATGCAGACGATAAAGTCGAAACAACTGCTTGCATAACGACAAAGGGAAGACTCGCGCCAACAATGGACCACCCTGCAAATGAAAACATACCCCGAACTGCCAATATATGCAAACGATGTCGCCACAGCCACCGCAAGGACCCGAGAACTGCCCCCATTTTTAAATTGGGTAGGTAAAGTTGGCCGGAAAACAAAAAAAACTTGAAACTTTAAACTTTCCAAAGACCAACGACAGACTGACTTTCAATTCAAAAGAGCTGTTTATTAATGGGTGGTGAACGGATGGTAATTCTGCTAGATTACAAAACTTAGAGTGTTAGGCATGCTTCATGAGGCCCACCCTAGTATTGGTAAAATATGAAGAAGCCTTTGTAGGAGCTATGTCTGGTGGCCTGTTTCGATAAGGATATCTGAAATACTGGTTGCTACTTGACTTATAATGCCGAAGAAAACCAGACCTTCCCCACACAACACATCCAAAGGGACTGGAAGACGCCACGTTAGGCCCCTGGTCTCGGATGCCATATTGAACCTTCGTGGGTCCTACTAGGGCATACACTTTTTAATTGTCGTAGATGGCATTACTCATGGTTGGAAGTTGTTAGTAATTCATCTACCACAACCGTGCGTTATTAACAACAACAAAAAAACTATTCGCAACCATGGATTGCCGGACATCCTGTGTCTGAACAAGGGCCTCAACTAAACCTACTATACCATTTTTGGAGCAGTACCTAGCCTCGCTAGGTAAACGCCATGCATAACCGCGCTGCCCACCCAAGCAGCAAAGATGGTGGGCCAGAAGAATGGTCAGGGTTTAATAAAGAGGGTTTAGAAAAATGGACCTCGGGATGTCCAGGATAAAATTAACCATTCTTTTACCTCCCTTCCAACATATCACCACCCAGCACTGTAACTAAACAAGAGGCCAGCAGAATTGTTAATGGGAAGAGAAAAACTTAGGTACACATTTAGATAGGTTTACATCCAACTAACTTTGGAAAGACCCCGATTCCCTCCAGCCATTTTCCAGCACGTTTGAAATAGCGGCGAACATAGTCTACGCAAAAAAATTTCACCGGGACCGCCTCATGGACTTTTCCAGCCACAATCACAAATAACAGGCCCCCTGGTCCTAACCTGCCTTAACCCGTGATGATGGCAGGGAATGGAAGCACACATAGACCAGCTTGTTTCCAAATATTGAACGAAATACAAATACACAAACCAAATACATAAAAATCGACGAAAACAAAACCAAAGGGGGGCGGGAATACAAGAAGAATAATATAATAAAAACTTTTTAAATAAAATCAGAAATATCTAACCATCAAAAAAGAGCAAAAAGAACACTTACGGTTAGATGAGACTTGCGGGAAAATTCCGACGAAAGAGAAACCATCAGGAAGGGAGTGGCAAAACCACCGGCCCTGAGCAACTCAAGTGGTAGCAAAAGGCTGACTCACCCTTCCCAGGCGGTTCCTTGGAGAAGAGCTGGAGAGGACTAGCAACACCATCTGAACCGGTTTGAAGTCTCCAGAGAAAATGAACATGCGGCAAGTCCAGTAAGTCAGAAAGAAGCCCCACCTACCTGGCGCGTACATCACCCACGTAGAACTAACTAAGGGGGAGGGGTTGTTCTGTATAAAATTGGTATACGTCAAATGTCTCAAATGTGATTGGCCAGAAAGGCCTGCATGGGATTGGTTCACTAAGAACCAATATCCAGGAAGAATGATTGGTTCACTAAGAACCAATCCAGGAGAACTGCCGAAAGGTGGCAAAATCAAGTAACTGCCATTGGCTACAAGCCAGCAGGCAAGCCGTATATAAAGGCTGCCGTGGCTTGAGCCAAACCATTCCGTTGCTGTATATAGTCAAAATAAAGACACTGCTGTTGGAACCCGGTCTACCTCGCATTTTTCCGGATGGAACAATAAACAAAAAACTTGTGTGTATACTAGCTATCCTAACCACTAAAATAGTTTTTCTCAGGCTCATGGTGGTTACAATCTTGACCATTGATCGAGCTGGTTGGGAATGTTGAGAGATGAGAGCTTCAGGAGTGTCAGGCAGGGAAAGACTGTTAGGTGATGTGGACTTTTCTTAACTCAGTGGTGTTTTATTCTCTGAAGAAAATTGAAATGACAGATAACAATATAATTGCCTAGGTACATCGTCATGTAGAAGCTAGCAATAATAACTCAGATATGGAAATTTTGTTCCTGAGTCATTTGAATCTTGCATTTAGAATCCTGCAATGTCCTTCTAGGCCTGCATATAATTCAGGGGTGTCAAACTCAATTTCATTGAGGGCTACATCAGGGTTGTGTTTGATCTTGGGGGCCAAGGTGGACATGGCCATGGTGGGTGTGGTCAGCTTGACGTCACTCATGTCGGGGTGCCTGTAGTGGCTTAAATGCTCTGCCAGTGAAAACGGATTCCTGAGCTCTGGTTTCAGCCACGACAGCCTCTTGCAGCCTTGTGCAGCCTCTTGCCGCCTTCTGCCAGTGAAAATGGAGCTTGGATGTGCCACACGTGCACCCCCCCAGGCCCTGTGTTTGACCATGATGGCCTCCTGCAGCCCTCCATTTTCAATGGAAAATGATGCTCTACTTTCACTGGCAGAGGGCTGTAGGAGGCCATCGCGAGCTGGTTCCTTTGCTATTTCCAGGGCAGCCCTGCGGGCCAGATCTAAACATCCCATGGGCCGGACTTCCCAAACTTTATGCAACTATGCATAAAAGCTGGAGGTCACCAAAATGATCATCACTACAAAAGCTTCAAAGAGAAATGAAGCATTAAATGAAGCATACACTTTGTTATTGCCTTTTCCCCCCATTCCAGCTGATACTTGGCAAATTGTGCATAATTCTACTGAAATCTAAGAAAACATGCAAAATATTGCCCTTGGAGAAATGAAGTTTTAAATTGGATGGCTGAAGGGGGTGTTTGTTCTATCTGGCATGTCAAAATCCTGCCTCTGAATCTCTCACACAAATGTGTGAGTCCTGGCAACATTGCAAATCTCAGCAGGGAACCCTGAATTGATGCACAAGTTCCAGGGTACTTTTGCTTAGACATAAATGGTATCTGTTCAATAAGCAACATGCTACTTTCAGAAGGAGATAAAAATGCTTCTGGATGTGTTTTGATTTTAATTAATTTTGGAGCTCTGAATAAAATTAAAACATAACGAAATATTTATCAGTGTGGCCATAGTGAGTATTTAAGCAAAGGCATTCTGACGTTTTGTGACTGAAGGTAAGCATATACCGCAAACGCTTTTTTAAGAACTCTTCACAAGTTTGAATATAAAGCAGGAAAATTCCAATACAGGTAGACCTCAACTCATGGCCACAGTTGAGACTACAATTCCCATTACTAGGAAAGTGGTTGATAAGTGAGTCACGCCCGGTTTTGCAACCTTTTTGCCACTGTTGAGTGAATCACTGCAGTTGTTAAGCGAATCATGTAATCATTAACCGAATGTCAAGATTGAATTCGCTTATGCGTCCTGTGAATATTACACCTTCTCAACTTGCCAAAGAACTGGGGGAGTCAAAAGGGGAAGATGCAGTGCGGTGGCTCCAGACTTCAAGCACCCATCAAGGACACTTCTGCAGACATAAGACATAAACAATGTGACCTGTCTTGTGAAAGGAAGGAAGAAATATATTTTTCAGCCATGCAGGATTGCACGGGAAAAATTAGAGCTGGTTTTGCATTCTTCAGTGCCAAAATGATGTACTCAAAAAAGTTTTGCTTTTGGGATTACCAAGTTCCTGAAAGTGTCTACATTTGTTGGGCTCGTTAATCGGACTGATGACACAGAATCTGGCTTTCCTCATTGACTTAGCTTGTCAGCAGATGGTGTTCACATGATCCAGGGAGACAGCAACCATCATAAAATGGTTGTCAAATGCCTGGATTTTGATCACATGACTGTCAGGATGCTGTGATGGTCATTCAGTGCAAAGACCAGTTGTAAATAATTTTTTTCAATATTGTTGTTACTTTAAATGATTGCAAAATGAATGAGTCAGAGGCTATTCTAGTGAGCCACAGTGTTGCAGTGTTTAAAATGCAGTACAGCAGGCTACTTCTGCTGCCTGCTGGCTGCCTGCAATTTGGCAGTTCAAATCTCACAAGGTTCAAGGTTGTCTCGGCCTTCCATTCTTCTGAGGTAGGTAAAATGTGGACCCAGTTTGTTGGGGGCAATTTGCTGACCCTGCAAACTGCTTAGAGAGGGCTATAAAGCACCGTGAAGTGGTATATAAGTCTAAGTGCTATTGCTATTTCTAGTGCCTGGGAATTAAATAGGGTAATGCCTATAGTAGAGAATTCCAACAAAAACAACGGTACCCGTATGTGAAAAAGTCAGTGTTACCACTTTCATTATATTTTAAGTAGCAAAGTGTAACAGAGTAGGCCTTGCTATATAGTTCTATCCAAAATGTTTCAGAAGGGAGATTAGTGAGCATTTGAAGTAAATAAAATTATTTTAAGCAGCTTCCTTATTATGGTAGTTAACCACAATTGAAGCTTGTTTAGTGAGTGGAGTTTTTTTCCTTTTTTTTTTTTGAAGACAAGATGAGTGGGTATCATGATGAAGATACATGAAATTATGTATAATGTGGGTAGAAAGACATTTTCTTCCTTCTGGGCTAGGAGAAATCTAACAGAATAATGGAAGATTTAAGACTGTTAAATGAAATGCTTAACACAATATATAAATAATAGAGTTTGCTTTTTAAATGATTTAGCAATGCATATAAGTCCTTTATTATCATATTTGGCCACAAAGCTATAAATCAGTCCTTAGTCTTTAATCTCAGTTACATTCCATAATCTCCATCAAGGTTCAAGAGGTCCAAGCTAGAGAAATCACAAAGCCAGATGCAAAATATGCAGCTTCAAAGTAAGGCAGTTATGATTTTTTTTCCCAGCCAAGCAGCTTTGATTTGCTACAGTCAATTCTGAAAAGCTTCAGCTGTTGAAAAGCTTTTCACTGCCAGTGACCACTTCTTTAGATGGCTAATTTCTGGCTTTTCTCCATTGTACCAATGTTGCTGAGAGCAGGGAACATCTTCTTGATCTGAGACTTCTCCATGAGAATTAAGAATAGATGAGTCTGCAATCAGTCTTTTTCTGCTGGCACTAGAACTTGTAATTTCTGCGTTGCCAGTTCTTTGGCTTGGCTGGGCTCTCATCTATAGAAAATGAAGTGGTCCAGCTGGTACCTTGAGAGTTTCTGAGGAAAACATCTCATTTATGCTTTCCACGGTCATGGTTGATCCCTGTAAGAGATAGGATGCAGGTCTATCTGATGATATCCAGTAGGAAGTTTTGTTTTTACAAAACATCCGGAGCTAATGTACAGGTGAAACTCAAAAAATTAGAATATCGTGCAAAAGTTCATTTATTTCAGCAATCCAACTTAAAAGATAATATGTGAGATAGACTCATTACATGCAAAGCAGGATAGTTCAAGCCATGATGTGGCATAATTGAGATGAGTATGGCTTACAGCTCATGAAAACTCCAAATCCACAATCTCAGAAATTTAGAATATTGTGAAAAGGTTCAATATTCTACTAATTAAGCCATAACACCTGCAAAGGGTTCCTGAGCCTTTAAATGGTCTCTCCAGTCTGGTTCAGCAGGAAGCACAATCATGGGAAAGACTGCTGACCTGACAGTTGTGCAGAAAACCATCATTGACACCCTCCATAAGGAGGGAAAGCCTCAAAAGGTAACTGCAAAAGAAGTTGGATGTTCCCAAAGTGCTGCACATTAATAGAAAGTTATGTGGAAGGGAAAAGTGTGGAAAGAAAGGTGCACAAGCATCAGGGATGACCGCAGCCTGGAGAGGATTGTCAGGAAAAGGCCATTCAAAAGTGTTGGGGACTTCACAAGGAGTGCACTGAGGCTGGAGTCAGTGCATCAAGAGCTACCACACACAGACGGATCCTTGGACATGGGCTTCAAATGTCATATTCCTCTTGTCCAGCCACTCCTGAACAGCAAACAATGTCAGAAGTGTCTTACCTGGGCTTAAAGGAAAAAAGAACTGGTCTGTTGCTCAGTGGTCCAAAATCCTCTTTTCTGATGAGAGCAACTTTTGCATCTCATTTGGAAACCAAGGACCCAGAGTCTGGAGGAAGAATGGAGAGACACATACCACAAGATGCTTGAAGTCCAATGTGAAGTTTCCACAGTCTGTGTTGATTTGGGGAGCCATGTCATCTGCTAGTGTTGGTTCACTGTGGCTTCATTAAGTCCAGGATCAATCAAGCTGTCTACCAGGTGATTTTGGAGCACTTTCATGCTTCCTTCCTCAGACGAGCTTTATGGGGAGACGAGACTTCATTTTCCAGCAGGACTTGGCACCTGCCCACACTGCCAAAAGCACCAAAACCTGGTTCAATGACTGTGGGATTACTGTGCTTGATTGGCCAGCAAACTCGCCTGACCTGAACCCCATAGAGAATCTATGGGGCAATTGCCTGAGAGAAAAGATGAGAGACATGAGACCAAACAATGCAGAAGGCTGAAGGCCGCTATTGAAGCATCCTGGTCTTCTATAATGCCTCAGCAGTGCCACAGGCTGATAGCTGCCATGCCATGCCGCATTGAGGCAGTAATTGCTGCAAAAGGGGCCCAAACCAAGTACTGATTACATATGCATGCTTTATACTTTTCAGAGGTCCGATATTGTTCCATGTACAATCCTTGTTTTATTGATTGCATGTAATATTCTAATTTTCTGAGATTGTGGATTTGGGGTTTTCATGAGCTGTAAGCCGTAATCATCACAATTATGACAAATCATGGCTTGAACTATCTTGCTTTGCATGTAATGACTCTATCTCATATATTAATTTCACCTTTTTAGTTGCATTACTGAAATAAATGAACTTTTGCACGATATTCTAATTTTTTGAGTTTCACCTGTACAAGGAGAAGATAGCACCCCTTCTCAAACCAAGCAATTGCCTTTTTCCAATTCAGACTATTGCCTGCCTCATTATGGTTTAAACCAGGGATATCCAATCTTGGCAACCTTAAGACTTGTGAACTTCAACTCCCAGAATTCACCAATGTCCATGGCTGGCTGGGGAACCCTGGGAGTTGAAGTCCACAAGTCTTAAAGTTGCCAAGATTGAATACCTCTGGTCTAAACTATTCTCTTTCCAAGCCCAGCTTAAAAATAATCAGGATTAAATTTTGAGCACCAGATGCTTTATTTTCTATGACTGAGGTGTGGCTGTCAGCCTCAGAAAAGCCCTCAGCCTTTTATGATGCCTCTTCATGTACCTGTTGTATCCCTATTCTATGTAACAATCCTCCAACTGAACTGAAGTTTCTGTGAGGTGTTCAAAGACAGTCCAACTGCAGCAACCTGCAGCATTCAGCTGAGGGGGAGAGGTGGGGGTATATAACTGAAACTGGAACAAGATCACTACTTTGTTCTTACAAATTTGATGAATAAATCAAAGGTTCGCAGTGCTGCTTTATTCGTGGTTATTTTAAAATTCCATTATGTTCAGAGAGATGTATTGTGTGGATTGGTAGCAGCTTCACCAGGTAGTAATTGGAGATCTTTTCTTTTTGAGGGAGAGCGTACATTTACCCAGGCAGATATCAGTTAAATAATTAGGTTTTGCATTGGTACTTCATTGTATGATCACAGCAATCATTGAAAGTGACTGAAAATTATAACTAGAACTGTCTGATTCCTGTTTTAAAATGTTAGAATAATCTGTAGATTAATCTGGATTAGAGAAATAAAACTGCTCTTCTTCCTACATTTTATAGTTTAAATCAATGCATGCAACATTTCCAGAAAGTAGTCACACTTTCCAGGAATATTTGCAAACATATGTGATCTTTCTATTTCTTTGGTTTTAAACTATTGACTAATAATGCTTTGAGATTTTGTAATATAAAACACTATAGAAGATGTATGATCCTGGAAAAGATTTTCTACTTCTTCACTGCGCTTATGAGTGAATTGCACTTGAAACTAAGGAAATACATTTTGGAATATATGTTATGGCTTTAATATCAGTTCTTTACATGATGATAGATTTGAACCCTTAAATTCAAGAAAAGTTGGAGAAAGCAAAATTAGTTTGTTGGAAAGCAGTCTAGAGTCTAGACCAGTGATTCCCAAACTTTTTCAGTCCACTGCCTCCTTGGTGCTACAAACTCATCCTCAATGCCCCCCACCCCGGGGCGGGATTCAAATTTCTGTGGGTGTGGCCTAATTTGAGGGTGTGGTTTGTTGGTAAGATGATTGGGTGGGCGTGGCTTTCTGGTCACATGACTGGGTGACTGTGGTTTGGTGACAAACCAAATACAAGTGGTCTTCACTTAATGGCCGGTTGCTTAGTAAGTGTTCTAATTTATAACTGGCCTCCCCAGAGATACTTGGCCTGTTTTTGGAGTTTTGACAGCTATGCACACACATACACACACACTCCCTTCTAACCCTTCTAACCCTCCTGGAGCAGGTCATTGGACTAGAATCGGCAAAGCATCTCTGATTAGATTCTAATAGTGAATAAAATCTAATCA
>BHFT01049085.1:0-27894 GCA_004320025.1 Laticauda laticaudata
AGAGCTACTGAGTTTGAGACACACTTCCTTATTTAATTCAATGGGTCATCCAACATGACTTCGGTTCTGCTCACAGTTATGACTGTTTTTAGAATACCGTGCTAAGGGACACAAAATGAAATCTGGAAAGCAAAGTCTATAAGAAAGTCATCTGGACAACAGCTAGAAGAGAAAAGTGGGTAATAGTGGGTAGCTTCAGCTGTATTCATATTAAGTAGGTAATACAACAATCTGATAATAAATTCTCTTAGGACAGTTTTGTTGTAATATAGTGCCATGAGTCAAGGCTGAAGAAGTAGGTTAAGTCATTTTTTTTTCTATTCCAAGGCTAGGCAGAAAGAGCTTCCAGTTCACAGGGAGAGATCAGACCTTGAATTACACATACCTGATTCAAAACAAATTTTAACAAAGTCAAACATTGTTATCTTACATCAATATAAGAATGTTGATATGACATCAAACTATTCCTTTTTTTAATAATTTTAATAATTATTATTTATTTTCTGTTGTTTTCTTTATTTCACCAGACCATCCTTCCATTCATTTTTTCCAACCCAGAAACAGCTGTTTATGTGTGTGTAAGCATGTATTTGTGTGTGTGTGTATGTGTATATATACACAAAATCATATAAACTGTTCTGTGTGTCTATAGGCATAAAGGAGATCCACCCTGGCTGCTCTTTAGAAGGCCAGATCCTGAAGTTGAAACTCAATACTTTGGCCACCTAATGAGAAGGAAGGACTCACTGGAGAAGAGCCTAATGCTGGGAATGATTGAGGACAAAAGAAGAAGGGGACAACAGAGAATGAGGTGGCTGGATGGAGTCACTGAAGCAATAGGCATGAGCTTAAATGGACTCCAGAAGATGGTAGAGGACACGAAGACCTGGAGGAATACTGTCCATGGGGTCACGATGGGTCGGACACAACTTCACAACTAACAACAACAACAATATGTATATCTATGTCTATGTTTGTATGTGTATGTGTGTCTGTATTACTCCTTTCCTAGCAATATATTCCATGCATCTAATGAATTGGATTGTAATCGATGAAAGCTTATGTAATAGATTAACGTAAGGTACCAAAATATTTCTGTACTTAAAAAATAAATCAGTAAAGAATATAGCATAACAAGTATCACCTTTTCCCGTTATCCACTTTGCTGCTCTGTTATGAAAGTTTCCCTGTGAATGTGAGGTTCTGATGTTAAAAAATTTCTACTGCTGAACATGAAGCCAACAATAGAAAAAGGGGACAAGACCTGATTCAATATGCAATACCTCCTAAGACCCAACTGAGAACCAGTTTGATGTAGTAGTTAAGGCATCAATTAAAAATCAGGGGACTGTGAGTTCTAATCCCATGAGTTTAGGTATAAAGCCAACTAAGTGACTTTGGACTGCTCACTCTCAGTCCTAGGAAGGAGGCATGGGCAAACCACTCCTGAAAAACCTTGCCAAGAAAACTGCAGTGACTTCTCTATGCAGTTACCAAGAGTCGATACTGGTTCAAAGGTGCAAAACAAAAACAAAACAAATAAAGGCCAAATTAGAAATATTATTGTATCAAACCATTTGGCACACTACTTGTGATTTTATTGGCTTTCATGGTTAAAACATTCATTTTTAAAAGCTTATAAGTCAAGATTGTGGTGGACATGAGCAATCTTATCTTTGCATGCTAGAATACAAAAGGAATGGCATCTCTTCAGTATGAAAATGCAGTATAAACTGTAAATTTCCTCAAGCAGCTTTAATACTATAATGGGATTCTCTGCATCCAGCTATAAAGAAGGAGGGGAAGAATTATGAAGTTACAGATGAGACAGAAATAAGAAATGGTAAATGAAGATTCTAGAACTTATGTTCTGAGTAGATTCACTGTGTCTACTGTATCAATGCTTCCTGTATTACAGTGAAAACATACATCTGGTTGCCTGCAGAATGAGGTAATCATATAGAACAATTGTAGTGGATGAGTCCAAGAGCAACAGGTTGTGTATGTGTGACAGAGAATATTTATTTTAAAAACCTTTCCTACTTTAAAATTTTTTTATAAATTGGTGAAGGATTAAAGAGCAGCACCTTTCGAAGAATTCCCCCATTAACCTAAGTGAGATCCATTTGTACTGGTATAGCTCAGGGAATTAAGGCTGACAACAAGCAACTACTTTTTTTTTTTTTTTGTAANCTACTTTTTTTTTTTTTTGTAAGGGCACAAATGAATTCATGATGCTTCTTCTAAGTGAAAACATATTCTACAGTTTCACTCCTGTCAAGAATCTCTAAAAACATGCTCATTTTTCCTTATTTTACTGCAAAGAGCAAACAATTGCATGTGGGTGTACATTCAGGTCTTAATTACATATGGGAAGATGGAAGTAGAACTCCCATCGTCTGATAGAAAGTGCCAAAGGTTTGTGGGTTTTTTTTGGAACATAAATAGAATGCATTGTCAAGTAACGAAATAAAAATATAACATATGAATGAAGTCAGACTTAATCTGTCAAACTTGCCTACAAAAACTTAATGTATATCAAGACTGAGGGTATAATACTCAGGTGGTTTTTAAACTGTGTTCTAGTAACTAGCAGCTTTTAGCTGTTGAAGGATTGCCTGTTGCTATTGATCTTCTCAAATGAGAAATAGAAGAGAGGGCTTCTTGAGTCATGTTTATTTTGTTCCACTTTGTCCCAAACTTCCATCTTGATCACCCCTTTCTTTTCATAGCTGAAAAACAGCATTTGAAACATTTTCCCTGTTAGGAACAATCACATCCTGGGTTCCATCTGGAAGAAGTCAACTCCATTTTGGCATCCAACCAAAACCAGCCATCAAGAATGTTTTGTCCTGTTCAGAAACCATCCTAATCTGGTTGTGCCATCAGTGGAATGATTCATACACCAAATGCTTGATATATCCCTTTTTCAGAAAGACTAAAAAGAAGGGAAATATACTTCCTCATTCCATTGATGTGGGTATGTGTTTGGGTGTGCATTATTATGTACATACTCATAATATATGAAGAAACATAGGTTAACTGAAAGAACTGAAAACTAGCATACTGCATATCTAATTTCATAATTTATTGAAGGATTTCTTCTAATTAAACCAGAGATGGAATGAACGTAATGGAATGAAAGTAAAAAGGAGCCAGAATGCATTGCTTGCATCCCTACAAAAATAGTAGGGAAACAAGTAACAGTGGCATAAATTTTACAATTTCTCCCCACTCAATCTAGGGTCACAAATATTTTCTGAGAAAATTAAGTGTATGATTTCAGGACTAATCATTTATCTTTCTTTTCTATCTTAGTGTAGACATATACATAACAAATCTTTTGAGAAAGCTCACAGCATAATGAGAAAATTCTGGAAATAATTAAGTGAAGGGTAGTATCTATTCTCCAGCAAATGAAATACATCTTTTTATTTCATGCAATGTTTTTTACCACCAACTTGCTGCAATTAGGAGGTTGTTGGAAAGATATCAGTTGAGATTTGAAGCCTTATTTCCAAAGATGTTTTGAATTAACAACTAATTGGTAGCTTTCTTTGATAACTATTTTATTGCAGGGTGCAGCTAAGATGAAAATCAACCACAAAGGGAACTCAGTTTTGTTTGTCATTAATTTAAACAGATGATTTACATTGGCGCATTTCCCCACCCCCATTTTTGTGTGCTTTACAATTCCTCACTGCTAACTAGCAGCAGTTGGATTTGATGTTGTGTCATTTCCTATTTATTTATGTTACAGAAAATATCCTGTCACAGATTAGCAGTGGGGCATGCAGGGGAAAAAAATGAAAAGCAGGAAAAGGATCAAAATGGGAGCTCTTGCATTTTTAAGAGTATTAAACAATGGGCCCTGAAGAAGAGTGCATATGTAATTTCACTTCCTTCTTAGATGTCCACTAGTACTGAAATCAAAGGAAAGTCAGAAAATATTAAAGGGACACGGCTGTGATTTTAGTTAATGAAGTCTTCCAGCAGTCCAGCAAGAGAATTCTCTCTCCAGGAATGTATGCTCAGCATTCTGCAGGGGGCTTCTCATCTAAAGAAATCCAATATAAAGTATACTTTAAAACTTTGCATTGTATTTATTTCCTTTTAATTGACAAAAGTCTCCCCCCAAACAATTAAAAAGGGCAGTTAAGTCTTGCCAAATGGGCAATGAAGTCTTCTTATTAAAAAATAACCTCCCAAAAGCTCACATTTTTTAAAATCCACAAAACGGGAAGGTATAACTAAGGCATCTAATATAGGAATGGAAGGAATACAAATTAATCAAAAGGATACTTTTCAGTTTTTGTCAAAGAGCTACAAAGCTCAGCATGTATAGACACTCTGAGCTTTAGATAATATCACTTTTTTATTATAGTAATGAATAAATGTAATACATGTGTGATATAGATTAATATATAGTTTTCTATTTATGCTATATTATCAGTAACTGCAATTCATGATCAAAAGAGTGCAAAAGGAAAATGTTAGGAACAGAAATATATGACATAGCATCTATGAGCACTGTTCACAGTAGCTAAAATTAAACACGGAGATGATCAACCATTACAGCACTGTATCTCACCTTTGAAAGAGATGTATAACTGGTTAGCAAAGCTCTGTTCTTTGGATTGTTAAAGCAACTATGTCATTCACAGCTTCTTCAAAAGAACTTCAGCTCCAGTTGTCTGTTGGTAGTCCAAGCAGAAGGGTTCTGTCTGTACACACATGCATCCATGAGGATCATAGAAGGCAGCTGATCTAATGAGCTAGAGAAGCTACAATAATTGTATAAAGCATTCAAAAAAGTATTCTAGCAAACTATTCCCGATCTTGAGCACATTACATCAAGATATTTAATGAACAATATTTACACTACAAATGGGACATTTTAGATCAGTCCCCATTAGCCCAAGCTACCATGCCCAGTGACAAAGAATTGTCGGAGTTGTAGACTAAAAAAGGAATAAACTAGCTTACAAATCCATAACTGAAACAGCTAAGTTGAAGGTCTCTTTTTTTTGCTTTTCTATAAACAAACATACTAGATCTGTCTAACAGGTTTAGTTTTTGTTGCAATGGTAAGATGTAAGGGATTTGTATTTTGGGAGAGTGACTCCTAAATAGGCTTGTAAAGGATTAGATTTTCAAGTCTTTGACATATTTTCCAAATTATTTTTCAAGGTTTGGGAAAACAATTTTGTCTCTGTGAGCGCAGGAACGCAAACTGAGCCACAGAGTTTGCCCTTACTACCGTGTTTCTCACATAATAAGGCTGGGCCTTATTTTTTTTGACCCCGAAAAAAAGGCTAGGCCATCTTTTGGGGGTGACTTAATTCCCTCCCCCTTGCATCTTGGGGTGGCGGGTGGTGACAGCTTGATGTTCGGAGACCTTCCGCCCACGTTGCTTTCCCTTCTCCCTTGCTGCCGTGGCATTAGACAATGCCACGGCATTTGTTACAGCATGTGTGGCCAGTTAGGGCTCCTCCCTGCAACTGGAGCCCTGAGGAGACACTTGCTTCAGGCGCTCCCGTCGCTGCCTTTCAAGGGAAGGCACTCGCCCGAGAGGATATCTCCTGTTCTCTCTCCTCTCTCTCCCCCGCAAGATCTGCTCTGCGGCTGAGAGGAGGAGGCTGCAGGTTCCTCCTGCTTGCTGAGAGGTGAGGAAGCCGCAGCTTTGCAGAGCAAGCAAAGCACTGCTTGCCGTGAGATTTGGAACGAGGCAGGAGGAGGCAATGCACACCCGCGGCTCACTTTCCCAGCTCTGCCTAGCCCACATGCTCTGGCACGCCTTGTGGATGAGTGGATGTCCGCTGGGGAGGCGCTCGCTGCCTTGGTGAGAGCTCTGCCACCAGGAAGGAGGGCCCGCCTGTCAGCTTATTTCCATTCACAGCTTCATATGAAGGAAACAGTGTTCAGAACTTTAATGTATTATGAGTGATGGAAATGTACACTGTAGTAGTTGAGATTCACAGATAATGTTTTGGGATTTGCCAATTCTATTAGATTGCTGAATTGAACTTTTACACAAGAAAACCAAGTTCTTCCATTCTCCACCATCATTCAGAACTAAAGAAACTTCTTGGATGAGAAATGGGCCCAATTGGCAAAAGAAAGCTCAGAATCATACAGGTTGGAAACATGCGGAAGAGGCCTTCATCCTACAATGGCTAAAATGATGATGATGATGATGATGATGATGATGATGATGATGATGATGATGATGATGATGATGATCTGTGTAATTAGTGATTCTACTCAGGAGACAGCTAAGCTTTTGATTGTTTTTTTTAAATGATGAGCTCTGGAACAGCTCAGTATTAGGACAGAGCATTGTTTAAGATTTTTTTATAAAAATGTGTTTCAGAATATGTGGTGCCATGAGAGCCTTTGTCTGAAGCATCCTTTTGGACTTTTGTGGCTGTGCTCAGGTTCTGGAGTTGTTGCCTGAAGCTTTTTCATTGAACAACTTTTCAGAAAATGAGAAAGATCTTTTTTATGAAAGGTATCAACACATAATTCCCTTTTGTTTTTATCAGTATTTTAAATAGCTTCAGAATGTTTTTGCATGTGTTTTATACTAATTTTGACCTATCTAAATCAGAATATAAAGCTTTTAAGTTTAAGATGTAGATGTATAATAGGGAACAAGAAAATGTTAAGGAGTAGAAATTTCTGAGCAACTGTTTTATGTGGAAAATTTTAATTGCTACTTTTCCCCGTCTATTGTATTTACCAGAATGACCTCCTAATTGAATCTTCTTGTAAATATTCTGCTCCTGCTGAGGATGGTTTCTTCTAATTATATTAATCACAAATTCACCATGTGCTTAGTGTAACACACCCTTGTTCAGCTTCAGACACTAGGAAAGGATATGAAATTATCATATTTACACCGAATGTTATTCAGTATCTTGATAGCACAGAACAGAGGATGTTTTCTTGGTAGGTTGTTTCTAAATAATATAGCAAAAAGGCAAAAAATAATATAGCTGCTCTGTCTTTTCATTTTAATGGAAGACCTCTGTAGGATGGTGGGATCCACTTGGTCTTGGATAGCCCTTTCCAGATGCCCAATCCAATTGATTTCCAAAGGGTACTCAGATAGTTTTCCAGCTGCCTGGCAGGTAGCCAAATGCTCATCTTCTCACATTTTCATGAAAAAATATGAAACCATTCATGTTAAGGGTGTTTTTGTTGTCTTTTATTAGGTCAAACATGCTGCCTGAAATTTTCATCTGTTAGTTTTAATCTTGCTCTCTGACATGAGACAATATGATCCTATACTCTGCATCATTCCTTTTTTACACCACAAAATAATTTCCCAGCTTTCTCAATTATTCTTCAAAGGATTTGGGTTTCTGTACAACTTGTTTTCCTAGTTTTCTTTCTCTGAGCATATTAAAGTTTGTTTTTAAAAATGTGGTATGATAATTCTACAGTACCAATGTTAAAATGGACAAATGAAATATTATTGTTACTACAGTATTCATGTTATTGTGATGTATGTTATTGTAAACACCTTGATTATGATTGCCTAAAAATAATTGTGCCCAGAAAACATACTGTTTGACTGAAATGGAACTTTTATATATTATATTAATAAAACAAATAAAACTTTAAAAAAATATACAATACCAATGGGGTGTAAGAAGGCAAATTAAAGGGAAATATTATTGGATGCTGTGCTATTGTTTGTGCAGCACAATGCTATGCTTGTAGAGTTCATTTGTTCATTTTCAGTATCACCCATTATCTGTATAAGCAGGAAAGTACATGTGATCAAAAAGATAAAATAAGCCAGCTCAGCTTTTGTTCAGTTCATATATTTTAAGTGTGGTGCATATAAAAACAAACAGATAGAACTTCAATTTCACCTTGACTTTTTTTACCACACTCTGTGCACACACTAGCCTCAAATTCAATTAATGTCCAATTTAGGTAAACATTATGAATCAGTAATGCTCAGAAGTCTGGTCTTGCTTATCCTATAATTGTGACTATGAAATTTTGTTACTTAAATATCAGCATAGGATTCTCCCTTTTTTAATGTTTAATTGTCATTATTCTATAATTTTAAATTTTAACTCTAATTTTTATTTTTAATTATAATTTTATATGTTTTAGTTTATTGGTTATATTTTATTGCATACCACCCAGAGCCCCTCTTTTAAGTGAGATGGGCAGTTTAGAAATACAAAATATCAGACAGATGATGGATAGATAGATATGTGTTGTGTGTATTTNGGGGGGGGGGGGCAGAGAGAGAGAGAGACTATATTTCAGTTTTCATTCTATCCTGTGTATTAGGCTTCTCCCTGGCTTGTCTTAGAACAAAAAACATTCTGGGCAGGAATTCAAGGATATAGCTTTTGATAAACTAAGCTTATTGCAGGTGCTAGAATAGTATTAATGAAAAAATCCAGCAATAGACTACAACAGCAGTCCCCATTCCTTCTGGCTCCGTGGACCAAAAGCAGCAGCGACGGGGGGGATTTTCTGTGCATGTCTGTCACTTACACAAATGGAGCTCCCCCACTGCTTGTGCAGACTGGTTCCCAATGGGCCACGGGCTGATACCAATTTGCGGATCAGGGATTGGGAACTCCTAACCTACAAGATGTTAATCAGATGTGGGATCAAGTTGCAGTTATCTGTCTCTTACTACTGCAGCATTGCTGGCTAAAAACTTTTCACCTCTGGGTGGGAGAAAAGTTTGACATCTATGCAATTGATGTTGTGATAGATAATTCCACTCTCAAGTTCTTTGTTCTGACTCTGTGTGACTGAGATATTGTGCTATATATGCTTGCACAAAGACTCACAGTATCCTCATCCTCTTGTGACCTGCCATGTGGCTGCCCTCAAATCTTCTTGCAGAAAATCCATCCATTTTTCAGAATAGATTTGAGCACTTTGGGAAAAAGGAAAGGATATGTGGAAGCCCTTGTCAAGATGTATATTATTTAGAAGTTGTTGTTGTTGTTGTTGTTGTTGTTGTTGTCATTTTAATGACCTCTTATTCCTCAGTAAACTCTTTTTCAAGTGAAGATCAACTTCTGGAGATATGTTTATTTATTTTTTCTTAGTGATACCCTAAAAGGATAATTTTGTAAAAAAATTGAATGTCCTACTTTAATTTATAGTTCATGTATTTCTTGGAATGTCTTTTAAATACTCACCTAATCTGGTAGTAGTCCTATATGGTACCTATATAGACAGACAGATAGATAATCAGTGTTGGAAGGGACCTTGTAGGTCATCTAGATCAAACTCCCTCCCAAGCGGGAGACCCCACACCATTTCTGACAAATGGCAGTCCAATCTCTTCTTGAAATCTCAAGAGATGGCGCTCCAACAACTTCCGAGGGCAAGCTGTTCCATTGGTTGATTGTTCTCACTGTCAGAAAGTTTCTCCTTATTTCCAGGTTAAATCTCTCATTGTTCCGTTTCCATCCATTATTCCTTACATGTCTTTTAAACATTAAATGTATTTTAAACATTATTTCATATAGTATGAAATATTAACCAAGGGAGGTGGAGAAGATAACTTGCCCCTGGGGAATCCTCTTTTTGTGGCAAAAAAGCATGTCGACAAGATATGTATTCTCTCCCTTCTTCTTCCTTCTTTTCAGGACCCACCTATTTTCAGCAACAATCACAATTGTGGTTCAGTAACCAGAAAGTGTGTGGGTTCGCCCATTTCTCTTGTGATTGCAAAATCACAAGAGAACATAAAAAAATTGTCAAATTCAAAAGTTTTTTTTCTTCTAAAAATAATAAAACTAAAAGTTAAATCTAGTAAATCTAGTAAATTTATTTTCAGATTTATTTCAGCTTTAGGTGTGAGCATTTATGGATGCCACTATCAAACTCCTATTTAGCAGCAGAACATTAAACATAAAAAGATCACTAAGAAGATGGTTTTTCCCTAGTATTAAACACCTTTTTAACATACTGTCTTTTAAGAAAATTTGAGTCCTACATTCTTTTAATATCATATTTACAAAAATTTCCAGATGTTTTCTTAAACATTTTAAACTTTACTTGAAAAACATTTTTCTTTTCAAATGAGGATATATGCAATATGCAATTAAGCATGTTTTTATAACTAAGCATACCAATTTATATCTTGTGGAAAAAGATAAAATAAATAAGCAGAATAAAAAGAGATCATAATGTAATATCTTCTGGTTCACATCAGTTCTTTAATCCATTTCTGGGAGCTATAACAGCAAAAAGCAATTTCTGTGAATGTTAGTGATGTGTATTTTTGCTTACATAAAAAGGTATTTAATTATCAGAAATTATTTACTTATTCTTTGTTTAGTCAAAATATGTTTTATTTTCAAAATGTTACTGTACTGTTGTGTTAAAATAGAAGTCCAAGCAAAATATTGTGAACTTGTGTTCAGTTATTCATGTTCTGCAAAGAGCAGGGGGTTTATAAAGCCATCTGGACAAAGGGAATTAGGTTTTGGTGGAACTTTCATACATCATGATCAGATTCATAATGAAAAAATATAACATTGAAAACCATCAAGTATAGGACAAATATGGAAAGTCACACATGATAAGCTCTTGATCCAATCCACACCATATACTAATGAATGTAGTGGTGAGTGTGGGAATTTTTTTTAATGTATATCTGTTTTTTATTGCAGCACAAATTGTAGTTAGTATTTTTTTTTAAAAAAAGAACATAGCTACTATCCAAAAGCAGTAATCATAAAGGTCTGTTGATTAAAAAGGACAACAGTTTTCATTGAGTACAGATGACAAGCCAGGCAAGAATGGCTAGTTCCTCCTAGAACATACTGTCAAGATTACGTTAGGACTTATTTTTGGATAGGAAACTGAAAAACTTACAAAAGTCACTGAAAAATATCTGATTCAGTGGTGGAATTCAACTTTTTTTACCACTGGTTTGATGGGGTTGGCTTGGTGGGCACGCTTTGCATGCGCATACGCACTTCGTGTGCATGCAGAGGGTTTCCTACTCACATTCTCCTGCAATCCTGCACTCTCCCTGTGTGTTCAACAGCTGACATGTGACAATCGGCTGTGCCACGCAATGCAGCTGAGGTTCAAAACCAGGAAATAAAGGTCAGTATATAGCCAGGATGGGCAGGTGAGCCCAGCAGTTGATCGTTGGAGAGAACCAATTCGCTCACAGATTATCCTTGGAGTTACTGATTCGGCTGGAACAGGCCGAACCAGTAGAATACTACCCCTAATTTGATTCCAGATCTAGTCAAGAACAGGAATGAACAAGTCAAATCTCTTTCTTGTTCTTTGAAAAAACTATGCTCAGTAGCTCTTTGTTCTCTATATCTTATCTCTCTTTTTAATCTAATAGATAATTCTTCTCTCATTTTTTTCCTCCATCTGCATTCTCATGGCTTTCTCAGTACTGACTGATATGCAAATGAAATGGAATTTCCTCAAATTTTGAATGCCCAAATCCCAATGCCTTACATCAAACTTGGTCCTTTTGATCTTGAGGGCAACATTCAAAACTCTTAACTATTGGTTTCAATTCCTGAACGTTATTGACTGTTGCTCAGACCTGCTTGTTTGAAATGTTTTTTCCTTCTCCTTCTTTTGCAATATTACATGGCAAATTACTTTCTCCTATGTTGCAATGAGCATTCAGGAGGGCTTAAGCTTTGGTGTTATTTTGTTTGTTCATTGTACTTTTACCTTTACCCAAAACTCAAATATACGAGTTGAAAGGATAACGGTGGATAGGTTCAGACTATATAGCCAACTGCTTTATTTGTGTATGTCTGTTTCTGACTTCTTGAATATTAACAATACAAAATAGCAATAGCACTTAACATATACCACCCCATAGAACTTTACAAATGTCAGCATATTTTCCCCAACAATTTGGGTCCTAATTTTACTGATCTCAGGATAGAAGGCTGAGTCAATCTTGAGCTGGCCAGGATCAAACTCCTGGCAGTGGGCCGAGGAAGAATAGTAATACAGTAATTACTAAATTTCATTCTGATTAATCTGTTACAAAGAAAAGCTCTGTATATGTCTCCTGTGAAGAACACAAAGCAATAAACAGATATGTAACTTTACTGTTGTCAAGAAGACATTTTTATCTTACCTTGCCTTACATTGTTTTTCTTTCCTGACCAGCATTCTTAATAGAATGCTAACATCTTCTTTTATATTCTAACTTGTCTGATAGTCCGATCATAATGCTACAATTGTATATAGCATGTAAGAGTTCAGAAGTGCCTTAAACATGGGCAGATACCAAGTTAGCTACTGATCTCAGGAATCTGCATTTGGAGTAAATATTCTTATTTTGGGAATGAGAAAGATGCTTTACAATCAGGAGTTGATATGGTAACACTATGTCATGTTAATGAAGCTCTGTGTCACTTTTACAGCATGATATGTCATGATAATAAAAGAAAAAGCCCTCTTTTTATATGTATAGTAAAGTTCTAATTAGGGATATGTTTTAAATATCAAAATATTTTGTAGTGTATGGTTGTTGTTAAGTTGCGGGAATGAGACTCAGGATACCAGCATGATCGTCAATTGTTTTTACTTCCACCTAAGACTGAGCGCCGAAGAAACTGCGGCAGCCCTTTTATATTCGGGCTGTTCATGGCTGTGGCCAGTGACGGCTCTTCAAATTTCCCGCCACCATGGACCGACTAATTATCGGTAAGTACACTAATACATAACACCCCTCCCCACCTGGTCCAGTCTAACCAATCTGAACCTCGCCTATTGTATGTAATCACATAGATAGGCGGGACTTTTATGGGTTCTACTGGACCTGCACAACTCAGTCACGGGCTGGGCTCTGGACTCTTTGGACAGATCTGTTGTTTCTCCCATCCATCTTCTTGGAACCTCCTGGATGATTGAGTCGGCTATGCCACTCCTGCTAGGAATTTCCTGACTGGTTGAGTTGGCTCAGCCACTCCCACCAGGGACTACTTTACCGCTATCTTTCTGGACCTGTTCCTGTCTCTCCGACCTGCCTGTCTTTCTGACCTGCCCTGGTTTCTGGTACATGTTTGCCTTTCCTGACCGGGGCTAGTGTTAGTAGTGGTTGTTGCGTAGTTGCCAGTTTTTGTTCTGTTATTTCTCTTGTTCGTGGAGAGTCTCCCCCTCCCTTTCTATTTCTGTTTTGTCTGCTTGAAGGGTCTCCCCCCTCTTCTCTGGTTGTGTTTTGTTTGCTTGAGGAGTTTTCCTCCTCCCTTATGGTTATTTTTGAGGGCTCTCCCCCTTCTTCCCTGGGTTTGTTTTGTTTGTTTGAGGGGTCTCCCCCCTCTTCTGTGGGTCTGTTTGGGTCTCCCTTCGTGGATCTAGATCTGAGCTGGTCTATGTGCCTCCTCCAACTCCTCCCGTCCTCGGTGTCTACCCTGTATGAACGGGGTCCGGTTAGATGGGTCACTTTTGCTGGTCTCCACAATGGTTCCCCCGTGGGATTTTTTGCGTATACTGGGTCCTCTGTTTGAAATGTGCAGCAATTACTGGAGGAGTCTGCTGGTTTTTCTGGGCTATATGTGGGGTGTAGTCTGTCTAGATGTGATCTTAGTTTCCTCTCCATTAGTAACTCTGCTGGACTTTTATTTGTTGTGGCACTGGGTGTCATGTGCTGAATGCTTAGTAGCTTATCGATCTTTTCTTGTGTGTCCCCAGGCCCCAGCTTTTGTAATGTTTCCTTTGTGTAACATACCATGCATTCTGCCTGTCTGTTCATGGCTGGATGTCCCAGCGCTGTCAGTGCATGCCTTATCCCATGTTGTGTTAGAAACCCCTTGAATGTTGCTGCTGTGAATTGTGGCCCATTGTCGGATACAATTAATTCTAGCAATCTATGTGTTGCAGAAAGTTTCCTGAGCTATCTAATGATGGTTGCTGTTGTGGTGGAGTACATGATGCTTATCTCTAGCCATTTGGAGTAAGCATCTACAACTATTAAAAATGTGTGTCCTTTGGTTGGGCTTGCAAAATCAATGTGTAGTCTTGACCATGGTCCCCTTGGTGTTTCCCATTCATGTTTTGGTTCTATGGGGAGTGTTGGCCTAGATTCCTGGCAGTGTTTACATATTGCCACCCAGTCCCCTATTTCCTTATCCATCACTGGCCACCATACATAACTCCTTGCCAAAGATTTCATTTTTACAATTCCTTAGAACATCCGGTATGACTACCCGATCCCCCCATAGTATGCACCCCTTCAGCATTGAGAGTTCTGTTTGTCTATTCTGGAATGGTTTGGCGATCTCAGCGATCTCAGTTTCTGGCCATCCTTTACCTATCCAGTTCAAAATCCACACCAGGGTTTTGCCTCTAGCTGTTTCCCTAGTGATGTCTGCTGCCGTTAAGGGTAGGTTTTCTAATGTCTCTATTTGGAGGGTTGATGTGGTTGGTGCTGGGTCATCTTCTATGTCAGGTAGAGGGCAACAGCTAAGCACATCAGCATGATTTATGTCCTTTCCGGGTCAGTAGGTTAAATTGTAATTGTAGGCGGCCAAGAATTCTGACCACCGTATCATTCATGGTGACAGTATGTTCGGTGTAGCTTTGTTTCCTGCGAAGATACCCAGGAGCAGCTTGTGGTCTGTGACTAGTGTAAAAGTTCTCCCATAGATATATTCATGGAAATATTTTATGCTGGTGATAGCAGCCAATGCCTCTTTGTCTAATTGGCTGTAGTTCTGCTCTGGCTTTGACAGAGTCTTTGAATAGAATGCTATGGGTGCTTCTTTGCCATCTGGTAATATGTGGCTGAGTATAGTGCTGATGCCGAAAGGTGATGCATCGCAGGTTAGTGTTATTAGAAATGTTTTGCTGTATTGTATTAGTACACAATCTGATGTGATCAAGTTTTCTATTTCCTGGAATGCTGTTTCTTCCCATTGCCACAGGCCCAGGTTTCTTTCTTGTCAAGCAACCTGAGTGGTTCCACAATGGTTGCTTTCTGTGGTAGGAATATATTATAAAAGTTAATGAGTCCTAAGAAAGCTTTCAGATCAGTTTTACTTGTGGGTCTGGAGGCTTCTTTGATTGCTCTGACTTTATCTTCTGTGGGGTGGATTCATTCACTGTCTATCAGATATCCTAGAAATTCAACTTTGCCGGTGGCTAATTCGCACTTCTTTTTTACTTTTAGTCCTGCCTCCTTGAATTTGCCTAGGACTTCCCTTAGGCAGTCTCGCAGTTTTTCTTTGTCCTTGGCTGATACCAATACATCATCAAAGTATGATACCACCCCTTTTATCCCTTGCAATAGGTGTTCCATTAAGCTCTGGAATACCCCTGGGGCAACGCTGACACCAAATTGTAGTCTGTTGCATTTGAATGCCCCCCTGTGCATCACAATTGTCTGGGTTTCCGCTGTTTTGGGGTCAATGGGCAACTGTTGGTATGCCTGTGTGAGGTATAGTTTCATGAAGATTCCCCCCCCCCAAGGGAATGTTATAGATGCTGTACCACTGGAACCAAGTAAGCGCTTCATTGGAGCGCATGGCTAAGTTGTAGTCCCCACAGATGCTCATCGACCCATCAGGTTTAATTGGTGTAACAATTGGGGTTTCCCACTTTGTGTGGTCAATTGGTTCTAAAACCCCTTGTGTGATGAGCTTATCCAACTGCTCATTGGTTTTTGGTTTTAGTGCGGAAGGAACCTGCCTCGCCTTTAATCTTATAGGGGCTATGTTTGGGTTTAGACTAAAAGAAACTGGGGACTCCCAGTAATCCATCGAACACATCCCAGAATTCTTCCATCAGAACCTCTTCCCACTCTGTTTTGGTGATGTTGTTTGTCCCTGTGACTTTGATTCCTAATGGTGCAAACCATTTGAGTCCCAATAGGCTGTGTTGATTTCAGTAAACTATGGTTACTGGAAGGACTCTGGTGTAGTTTTTGAATTTTACTTTGAATTGTCCGGTATCTTCTACAGGAATTTTGTTCCCCTGGTAGTCTTTCAGCATTAGTGTTTGTCTTTCGAGTCCTTCCTGGCTTATGTCTTGTGTCAGTCTTTTTATGGTGTCCCACGATACCATTGGTAAGTATGAGCCTGAGTCCACTTCCATCCGGCATGGCTAGCCTTCTATGGTGACCTGGACATATATCTTCCTGGTGTTTGTCATGCTGGAGTGTCCAATGGTCACCGTTTGGTGTGTTTCATCTCTTCTATTGCTTGTCTCTTTCCCTTGCCTGTTTCTGTTGTCTTGGTTCCAGCGGCTCCCTGTTTGTTTCTCCCTGTCTCAGGGGGTAGTGAGTGTTCCATCTTTGTCTAGGACCGTAGTTCTTTCTTGTTTGGCATGCCCTAGCAATATGTCCCCACCATTCACAATGTTTGCAGATTGCATCTAGGAAACGGCACTCAGAACATGGATGGTTCCCCTCGCAGCTGGCACAATGGAATTCCTTCCTTTTTCCATTCCTGTCTCTTCTGCCCTGTTCCAAACAGAGTTGATTTACCCCTTCTTCTTCCTCATCATCTTCTGATGGGGACTCGATGTCCTCATGGTGGGTTGCGGTGGTGTTTTTGGAGCTTTCCGGTGGCGCTTTGTTCAATTTCGACATGGCTGCTGCCAATTTCTGCATTGCTTCTGCTGTGGTAGCTTCTTCTATTGCTTCTTGGAGTGTTATTTTGGGTTTTGTTAATAATCAACCCTGTAGTGTAAGATCCTCAGCCCCAGGACCACTCGGTCTCTCATGGCTTCATCCATATTTAGGAGTGTGCATGCCTTAACGATGTACCTCAAAGTTGCAGTTAAATTGCCAATACTTAAACCTTCTTTTTGATCGCGCTGATAAAATACATGTATTTTGATGAGGCTGGAGACAGTTGGTGGGTAGTGAGCCGTCAGTATTCTTTCCAGGTCCAGCTAAGCCATCGTTTTCATGTCAGTGGGTTCCATTAATGCTTTAGCCATCTTGAATACCATGTCCCTGCCATGTGTGAGGAAGACAGCTCTCTTCCTGTGTTCGGATATATTATGGAGGTCACTCCCTTCGAAGAACATGAGGAATCGGTTGATGTACGATTCCCAGTCTTTGGTTGCTGGATCGAACAGTACGGGTGGTGTGTTGTTCCCCGCCATTTCATCTCGATGTGTTGCCAGTGTTCATCAGTTTCCATGTGCTCGCTGGTCTCAGTATCCCACCTTTGTCGCCAGTGTTAAGTCATGGGAATGAGACTCAGGACACTAGCACGATCGTCAATTGTTTTTACTTCCTCCTAGGACTGAGCGCCAAAGAAACTGCAGCAGCCTTTTTATATTCAGGCCGCTCATGGCTGTGGCCATTGACAGCTCTTCAAATTTCCCACCGCCATGGACCAATTGTAGGTAAGTATGCTAAGACATAATGGTTGTAATCATGCCTTTCTTTCAAACTATTTAGACCTCTATGCTTGCATATGGAGTCAGATTTTAATGTACAAGTTGCCTTACTGACTATATTATCTCAGTCAGGTGTAGACAGCATTTTGACCACATTGGTTTGGATAGACTTCAACCATTTGGAAATGGGATTGCTGAATTTAGAAGTTGGAATTGCTCTAGGGCATTCCATTTTTACTTGCCCATGGATGATTGTTGTTGTGCCTCATTACTGGTGCTTTGCTGGAAACTAATCAAGGAGACAACCAACGTAGAACTAATGAGAAATTACCCAACACTTACAACAATTAATCAGTGGAACAACTTGTCTCCTGAAATTGTGGGTGCTTCCAACATTAGAAGTTTAAGAATTTAAGAAGAGATTGGGCAACTATTTGTCTGAAATGGTATACATTTCCTACCTGAGCAGGGATTGGACTAGAAGACCTCAAAGGTCCCTTCCAACTCTGTTATTCTGTTATTATTTTACCGTTGCTTCAAACCAAAAAGCAAAATCTCACAAAATCTTTATTAACAAGGAATCAGGTTCAGCAAATGAATTATTATTCATACAAATCTAATTTATCCTTCTGAAATGTTTTAAAATGGAGCCTGATTCTGTTTCCTCTTAATGATGTTCCTATGAAATAGCAAGCAGGTTGACCTCTTCAGACAAAGGAAAACATTGCATCTGTTCATCAAAGTAATCTTTTGCATCTGTTCTTTAGACAGTGAACTTAGTGTTACTCAGACCCAGATCCTTTTCACACAAGTGGAGAATGTTCATGCTAATGATTGGCTTAGTTCAATGCTATTGGTACTGTCCAGATTTACAGAATCCAAATTGTTTGGATTTTTAGCAACCATGGCCATTGCTGGAAGTTAGAAGATGGCATGGATGGAATATGCTGTAGCTCTGAGAGTGGAAGTGTATTCAAGTTGAATGGATTAAATAGAACTCAGGGGACTTTGCATTCTTGATGGATAACACAATTTAGAAATGTCCTGAAATACCTTTGGAAAAGAATGTTGCAAGGACAATTAATTTAAAATTGTTTTCCAATTCATTTTTTGAGGAACAAATATCACCAGGCAAATAGAGCATGACTGAATAATTATTTATACTGTGCTTCTAGGTTCAGAGGAACCCATTACTACCCTCAGTGTTCCTTATTTACATGCACCTGTCGCACTATTAACACCTCATTAAGGTACATACCTGCTGTGTTTCATATTTAAGTCCACTGTACCACAACCATTAATCTGCTGTATTTCATTTGGAGGTACTCAGCACAATGGTGGCACCGAGCACAGCTCATTAATGGGTCACGTTGCCCCTGAAAATTGGTTTTCTGTAGGAATCTCCTTTGGGTTCAGATTTCCTTTTATTAGCCATTGATTTTGTATTAAATATTTTCCCAGAAAAAAAAAGAATATACTGTATAACTGGAACATGAATAACTTTAAATTCAGCTGAAACAGCATAGCAGATTAATAATGGAGAAAATGTAATGCCTTAAAATCAATTAGTAAAGTCAGCTTAAAATGCCACAGCTAAAGGTTCTGAATTTGCTAAGAATCTTTGCCTAAATAACAGATGTCCTTTGGGTCTCCATCTACTGCATGAAAAAAACAAGGACATTTCAGAAAAAATTAAAGCAGACAACTCTGTATACTTTGAGCACCAATGAGATACTTTTTTTAAGTGCAAAGACTACAGAAAGACAGGTTCAAGTGTCCCAGGTCACAAGCTTCTTGGGTGAGCGTGGACCAGTCACAAAAACACAGTGTTGTATGTCACAGTATTACTATGAGAATGCAGAATGGCAAAGAACACTGTATGCTAGCCTAACACTTTTGGAGAATAAGTATTTAGGTCTTCATCATCTTATAATCATTTGTTTACTTCAAAGTTGAAAACATGGCTTATGACTGTTTTTCACATTTATGACTGTTGCAGCATCTCCAGGGTCATGTGATCAAAATTCAAGTGCTTGACAACTGGCATGTATTTATGACAGTTGCACTATCTTGGGCTCATGTGATCACCATTGTAACTTTCCCAGCCAGCTTCAAACAAGCAAAGTTAAATGGCGGAAGTTAATTTTATGTAATGATGGCCTGTCTGCACTGCAGCAATTCGCTTAACAACTGGGGCTGAAAAAAGGTTGTAAAATGGGGCAAAATTCACTTAACAACTGAAATATTGGATTCAATTATGATCGTTGGTCAAAGACTACCTGTAATACATAGTTTAGTTCTGGGGGCCAAGTTTAATACTTTTTTGGCACAAAAATTGAGAGCAATATCTTTAGGTGGTATTCTTTATCCAAGAATGAGCCTCAAAATTCTTATCAAGGGGTTCTCTGCTGGTTGCTGGGTGGGTATGGCCATGGTGGGTATGGCCTAGTCAGCCTCCTGCACCACAGTGGGGGGACATTTTTGCCCTCCCCAGACTCTGAAGGCTTTCCTCAAGCCTCTGGGAGGGTGAAAATGGCCTCCCCAGGCTCCAGAGGCTCTCTGGAAGCCAGAAACGTGCCCGTTTCCAACCTTTCCAAATTTCCAGAAGGGCCATTTTTCACCCTCCCTGAGCCTCCATGCAGGCCCTGTATGGCATCCAAAACGGGCTGCGTGGAGATTCTTGGGAGGGGTGGGCAGGGTGTGTGAGGCCAGCCAGGAATGGGNCACCCTCCCTGAGCCTCCATGCAGGCCCTGTACTTACCTGGCATCCAAAACGGGCTGCGTGGAGATTCTTGGGAGGGGTGGGCAGGGTGCGTGAGGCCAGCCAGGAATGGGATTTGGGGGTTCTCCAAACTGCACAGAATCTTAGCTAGGTGCTCTCCCAAACCCCTGAAAACCCCCAGCAACCCACCCCTGTCTTTATCCAGGAAGTGAGACATTAGAGACTATAAAACTTCCCAATACATTCCTGGATGTACAATGAAAATATGGATTAAATATAAGGAGAAGAAAAAATGATGACTTTTGTAATTAGATTTTGATCATTTTCTATATGGAGCACTTGAAAAGCTCCATGTGGTTTGAATGATAAGTGAGCATATTTAGAAACTCCCAGATTGTGAAAGCTGCTACACAGTAAACATCAAAGCTTCATGCCAAGTACAGCCAGGGGTGGGATTCTACCAGTTCTCACCTATTCGCTAGAACCGGTTGTTAACATTCTAAGCAGTTCGGAGAACCAGTTGTTCGAAGAAATTACTGGCCTAATCCTGTAAGGAAGGCAGGAAGGAAACATTCTGTGTTGCTTACAGAAACTGCCCCTCCGTTAACCCTTATTACATTCTTGGCAGGACTAGACTTCTTGTCTCAGGAACTTGTCTGGAGTTTTTCCCCCCTCTTTTGCTGGTCCTTTGCTTGTGTGGAATGACCATTCAAAGTTACAATGGCACTGAAAAAAGTGACTGATGACCATTCTGACTTTTTGAAAAAAGTGACTTATGACTTATGACCACTTACGACTGTTGCAGCATCCCCACAGTCATGACAGGCCAGGTGATGCATGCCTTTATGTGAGTGATATTGAGTTGGCCACACCCAGCCAATAACATGACCACCAAGCCATGCCCATCACCTAAGCCACGCCCACAGAACCAGTTGTTTAAAAAATTGAATCCCACCCCTGAGGACAGCAATTTAATTACATCCCCATTCTGCATTCCCCAATAAAAACAAGAAAGTTAGATAGCTAAGAAGCTATGGGAATGAGGTTCTTTCTAACTGACTAACTTTCTCGTTCTGTGATTTACACATTTAGTCTTCATATTTAAATACTGGGACTCTTCCTTGCATTTTCACATCAGTGGCCATGTAGCTTCTTATTTCCCAGCCTTGAAGGATCTGAAAATGGTCCTATGTTAATAAAATGGGCTTCTCTGCTGTGAGAATTAGAGATTTCCACCTCATCAGAAAAAACAAATACTACTAACCTGCCTTCAGTCGAGAACCTGTATGCTGCATGAGTCAAAAAGAGGGCTGTGAAAATATTTACAGACCCTTCACATCCCGGACATAAACTGTTTCAACTCCTTCCCTCAAAATGACGCTATTGAGCGCTGCACACCAGAACAACTAGACAGAAGAACATTTTTTTCCAAAACTTCTCATCACTCCTTATCACCCATCCCCTTCAACTTGTGACTGTATGACTGTAACTTTGTCACTTGTATCCTTACGATTTATACTGACTGTTTCCTAGTATGATTTGATTGCTTATTGTGCCCTATGACTATCATTAAGTATTGTACCTTATGATTCTTGACAAATTTATCTTTTCTTTTATGTATACTGAGAGTATTTGCACCAAGACAAATTCCTTGTGTGTCCAACCACACTTGGCCAATAAATAATTCTATTCTATTCTATTCTATTCTATTCTATTCTATTCTATTCTGTACCATTGTATTCTATCAGCTTCAGTCCACACAATCAAGTTTTTGGCTATGAAGAACAGTTTTTGGCAATTGAAGAACAAGTCTTTATTTTTGTCAAAGATCAGCACATCATAAAACACAATAATATAAAAGTGGTTTCATATCAAGAAAACACATTCTAAAACTATCTGCACATATAAGTCAATTGGCTGCATATTTGCATATTTTATTTATTTATTTATCAAATTTACATAGCCACTCATCTCACCAAAATCTACTTGGGGGTGGGGGGCACAACAGCAACCCATATAAAAACAACAGATAAATCCATGTTAAAAATAAATATTGTAAAAAATAACATGATGTAACAGAATTTAGTATGCTTAGCATAACAAGGTCATTAATGTCTGAAAGTAAAAAAAAATGAAAATAAAATTGATCAGAATGTCTTGAAAAATTGCTTAGATGTGGTGTTATTAACTCTACTAGACAATATAAAACTATACCTTGTCATCTCTAGGGAAATAGTTTAGCTTTTCTTTAATATGAACAACTGATCGCATTCACTTCTCGCTGGAAGTTTTTAAGATGCGATTGGACAATCATCCAAGTCATAGTTTAAAAAAAACACCTTTGGGACAGATTGGACAATCATTTGTTTGAAATAGTATAGGGTTTCCTACTTGAGCAGGTGGTTGGACTAGAAGACCTCCAAGGTACCTTCCAACTTTGCTATACTATTATTCATATTGTACCAGCCAAGTGAAAGCATTTAGCCAGTCCAAAGTGCTATTGGACTTAATAATACTTGGATGACAGATCAACAGACAATTCCAAAATTATGGCTCAATTGAAAATTGTCCCAGGCAGTGACATGTGACTTCCATATTGTGCCAAGAAAACTACTTATTTGTGACCATGGGGTTATCAGAAGTTTTGCTTCAGTTGAGAGACCCTTTTTCATAAATATGTGGTTATAATTCTACAAGCACAGTGAAGTATCTAATGAACATCTTATTTTTAAGATTGAGTTTTAGTCTGGTATCATCCATATCTCAAACACATTCTTAATCTTTCAGGTGCTATACAGGGCTCAGTGAATATTTTAATGAAATGAAAATTATATTACAATGCATAGAAAGAGTTAATATTATACAAATAATTACCTTTTAGTAGAGTTTCAAATGAAAAGGCTAATAAACCAATGGCATAGAGGACACTTAACATATGCAAATGTGTTCCAGTGAAAGAGTTAAAGTGCTTTATAATATAATTTTGCTTTCAGTGCCAATATAATTAGATTGTAACAAGCAAATCCCTGCAACTAACATAGTGAAAATTTGAAAATTTGATTCTGCCTGGCAAACAACCAAGTCCCTGTGTGTATGCAAACCTGACATTAATAAGCTACAAGAGATTACATGATTTAGAAAAGAAGCACTTGGTGTTACAAAATCAAATAATAGATCTCTAGACTATAATTAGGAGAACTGGGATTCAACAATAAAGTCATAATAATGTAATTTAGCTGTAAGTAACAGAGCCATGGAGTCACATTAGGAGGTGTGATCACATCTTTCTGTGAAGCTCTCCTATGTAGATTCATTGCTGTTCTAGTTAGTCAGATCCCAGCAACCTGTTGGTCCAATTCATAAACACTTCCCCTGATTTTCTCAAGGGACAATGTGGAAAAGCATCAACCACACATTTGTACCATGGCCCCATGACATTAAAATAAAGACAATAAATTGCCCCTATTGAATGCAATTAAGCCAATAAGCATTTGTATGGAAAAAATGTGCAAATGAAGAAGACAGATAAGACCACACATTAGAAATCTTCTTGCCTTGTGGATACACAAAATCTAGCTATTCCTTAGCCCTCTGTATCCTCAGTCTTTTATGACTGAGTTTGGTGGACTAATTCCGTGAAATAATAATCTGGTTGTATTATCTTTTCTCTGCTATGCTATATGTAATCACAAGAACAAGAAATGTCTATGGAGATTCTCAATCATCCAGGTCATAATTGGCCCAAAGGTGCTTTTCCCAAAAGGCAACTGAACTGAAGAAGCTTCTTGGATGAGAAGTGGAATGCTTTCAAAGAAAGAAAGAAAAAAGCAAGAAAGTTCAATTGCCTTTTGGAAAAAGCATCTTTTCAAGAACAAGGAATCTATTCAACACTTAGCCTACATTGTCCTATTGTCCTGATTGTTTCTAACCCCAAACCTTTCCCAATAACTTATTTAAACCTTTATCACATACGGATGGTGAAATCCATGTTATCAACTTCAGATTGGTTCAATGCACAATGCCAATATTTCACCAGTCTACTATAGACATTTTGTCTTCCATACTTGTGCTCCTTTGTTACCCTGAAAGGCTTGTGGTTTTTCTATCACTTTCATGTGTTGAAGTTTCAGAAGGGAGAAAATGCTGTTAAACTTTAGACGCCTGTTTCTAATTTGAATTTATTTGGTATGTGTTAGCCAGGATTCTCTTGTTGGCTCAGATCATCTACCCATTGTAGCTTAATAAAATAAATAAGCCGGTTCAGTTTTATGAGTTGTGACTTATGCAGCAGCTGGCACCTCATTGTAACAAAATAGAAGCTAAGACCTGCAGCAGTGGAAAATTTGGGTATATATACCATTTTCATTATGCCTGGTAACTTGAGCTACTTAGTGTCTCCAATCTCCCCCAAATAGTTTGGTCATTACCCTCACTGTTTTGAGAAGATGAGAGGCTTAATCCAATACATCTGGAAGGTGCCGAGTTGCAACACATCAGTTTCTCTGAATCAGAGGGAACATCTCCAGGGAATTGTGCTTTGACTCAGATTGTAAGGCCATACAATACTGCTATATCTATGTAGTTGTAAACAACACTGGGATTTAGTTCTAGTTAACCTGAGGACTGAATGCAGTAATTTGATCCTTTTTCTTTCAATTGCCAAAGTTATGGCAGCACATTTCCTAGCTTAACTATGAACTACTTTTTTATCTTTCTTCCCTGCTTCACAATAAATGCAAGTGGATCAGGAGATCCTTTGGTAATTCAGGTGAGATATCATAAATATATTGTAAAATTCACCCATTTATGTTCTGAATTAAATTACAATGAGCTGTAGTTCATAATGGGTACTTTCTCATTAGAGACATGTCCCAAGTCTCTAATGGTAATCATTTAAAATGTGAGAGAACACAAACTTCTGTGAAATTGGATTAAACAGATCTAATTGGAGGAGGTAAATGAAAAGTCATAAAATTAGACTTTGTTTATCTTTATTGGACACCACGCTGAGACCTTCCAAGTCACAAATGGCAGATAGCTGCTGCTCTTCCTTTGAATGTGAATGGTTGCAGGCACCCTAGCAGCAATTTGTGCCTTGACTAATTGTTTCCCCTAGTCCCTACATGATCCTAAACATTTATATCCAGAATATCAAGTGGGAGTTAAAACAATTCATAAGTGCTAATGAAGCATCACTTGCCAGGAATACACAGTGATTTGCTGGACATTCTCCCAATTCGGCTTCATAATGTCGAAAAATGCTTGTCTGCAAGTTTTTTTTTTCTACTTGGAATGTTGTACCTTTCTGTTCTGCTCATTAGAAAATAGGGATGGCTCATGGCTGGGACTTACTGTTATTGAGTAGCTCATATGCCTTTTGTTGTTTTGCACCTTTGTTTATAAAACATGGTTTTGTAACTCAGATTTTCAGAATCAGAACTTCAGTTCTGATCTGGAAAAGACAGTCTAACTGGAAGATGATGGAGACATTGTCTGACACAAAAGAACTAGCTGTTTGGATCATGACTTATATTGCTGACTGGGTTTAGAAGAAGGACACATATTCTTTTCTGAATGAATTTGCAAACTTTCTGAGAAAGAAAGCAGAAGTTTATATGACTTTATCTAATTATGAGGTCACATCCTGATAATAAACACACAGGATAAATGTTTTTATCAAATATTTTTATCAGAGTTCTGGCCAGAGAAATAACATAAGCATTATCACCCTCCTAGAAATTAAATAGCTTCATTGAATCAGAAAGATAAATCTACTGCACCAGAATAACAGAGTTGGAAGGGAGAAAACTGATGGGGTGGGGAAGTGACTATTCACCATACCTTCCAGAGACTCCAGGTCAAAGTCAAAAAGGTGGGAATGGAATGCAATGGCTGCCCAACCAGTCTTCCATTGAAGAGACAGTTCCCAAAACAATTTATAAAAATAATGGACCAGCAAGTAGGGGAGGAACAGGGGGGGAACTGGAGAAGGAAAGTTAACCAGGAAAGTTTGGTGCATGAACTTTGATTCTGGCTTTGCCACACTGTAATCCACTTGGCCTTTAATAAAGTAAAACTTTCACATCAAATGGAATTGAGGGTCATTCTTGCTAAAGTTGGGACAGGACTGACATCTTATACCATTTGAGACAGATTGCCATCCAATCTCTTCTTTAAAACCTCCAGTGATAGAGCACCCATCAAAGGGAAAGAGGAAGAGTAGACTGTAGTCTAGTCTTCTGGAAGCAATTGAGTGCCAGAAGTGGTAGGAGAGTAATAATGGAAAGATATGAACTCACCCGTAGACTAGTCATAGCAAAAAAAAAAAAAAAAACCCACAAGGGCCAGTNAAAAAAAAAAAAAAAAACCCACAAGGGCCAGTCGCTGACAGATGTCTCACGTGAGCAGCATTCTTTTTGGCAAGCAAGAAGCACAAGGAAGTTATTGGTTCAACCTTGCACTCTTGATCCTTTCCTGACAATTTAAAGGGGCTCATCTTAAAAGACTTTTATGGTAGGTCCAGTTCCACCAACTCTTGCACTACCTCCAGAAGAGCTGTGATACCCACTGCACTCCAGGCTATTACACCCAAAATATTACACTTTACTACTGCAAGCCATGGATGTGAAAAATAAGGGAACCTCACTCGTTGTGTTGGATTATGAAATAATCTACAGCTAATAATTCTTATTTCTAGTATTCTGCCTTTATCAAAGCATTATTGCCATTGTCCTGGTTTTGGGAATTGATTTCTAAATAAAACATGCATGCACGTAGAACCAGTTTAAAGGGGCATGCATTTCTATATCATATTAATATATATCTCATTTTGCAAGATGTCTCCTTGCAGTCCCTAATAGCCTTGTAGTTGTTCCATATACCTGTGTAATTTATTTTAGTTGCATTTTATTGTGTTACATTTTAAAAACAATTTGGATATTTCTGTAATAAACACATTCAGAGAAAGTTTTAAGTAAATATTGTTAGACTTTATTTTAAAAAAATCTTGTTTGTTTAACTTTCACAAACTCTGATCAGCTAAATTAAAAAAAACCTAAAATGGTGGAGCTTGTGATGAATTTTTGGAGAAATATTAAGTATTTTATCTTCCATTTTATTTCCAACACAACTGTAACATTTCAGACACCATGACTTCTAAATAATGAAACTGACATGAGTGTGTGTGTGTGTCTCTCTCTCTCTCATTAAAGAATAATCAATTATAAATTATTTAGAGCAAGAAATTGGAAAGGATTCTATAAATGGATTCTTACTGTCTAAGGGACTTGTTTTACTCTCCCTAGGAGTCTTTTGGGTTGATAATCAAGGGGGGAAAAGCTAGCTTTTAAAAATAGGGACAACAGCAACTATAAAAATAACACTGACATTTAGGACTTCCGGTTTGAGCTTCTTCGGCAACAGACCAAAACTGCGACTCTGCGTGGTTTTGATCCATGCTCGCCGCTGGAGCGCCCCGAGCTGGCTGGTTTTGGGGTAAGCCACCACATAGAGGTGGTGAAGAAGTGGGGAGACTGCCTGCAGGGTTGAGGAGAGCTGCATCTCTCCTCCTCAGCTGGCCATTACTTTCTTTCCCGAAAGCGGTTGCAGTGGTAGTCAGAAATGGCCACCACAAAGAAGAACTCGACTGGAAAAGAATGTGCAGGAGTAAGATAAGAAGAGAAAATTTTGGTTGACTGGGTCAAACAGTAAAAGCAACAAATAAGGTACCCTGGAATTTAAACTATTAAAAAAAAATAATAACACTGTTCCCAAAGAAGATTTCTAAGCAGCGAAAGAGAGAGAAAAGAGAAAGGATTGGGGGGGGGGGG
>BHFT01049086.1:0-28209 GCA_004320025.1 Laticauda laticaudata
TTTCTTTCTTTCTTTCTTTCTTTCTTTCTTTCTTTCTTTCTTTCTTTCTTTCTTTCTTTCTTTCTTCCTGGCTGCCTTCTTCCTTCCTTCTTTCCTGCCTGCCTGCTTTCTTTCTTCCTTCCTTCCTTTCTTTCTTCCTGGCTGCCTTCTTCCTTCCTTCCTTCCTTCTTTCTTTCTTCCATTTATTTATTTATTTATTTATTTATTTATTTATTTATTTATTTCCTTCCTTCTCCCACTCTTTCTCTCTTTCTGCCTGCCTCTTCCTTCCCTTCCCTTATCTCTTCTATTTCCCCCCTCAAAATTTTGGGCCTCCTGGAATACATCTGCCATCATCCTTTGCCAGATCGGCCATTGCCTGATCCCACTGAGAACGATGTCAGAGCCCCTCTAACAGATCTGGGGTCTTGTCACACAACTCGCCTGTGTAGCTAGTGGCCCAGGCCTGTGGACAGAATGGGGCCCGGAGGGAGGCATCAAAAAGGAACTGGCCCAGTTGAGCTGGCTACTACTTTGGAGTAAATCCCTGGAGACCAGAGACACCATAGAGGGTCTGGATTTGGAAGAATGAGTCCTTCCATGTTTTGGGTGGATGGGGAAAAAAAGAGAAGAGTTTAACATAGGCACACAATTGTTATTAATTCACAAATGCTTTGGCGTTGGTGCAGGCCTGCTGAAATTGGGAGATTTAAAAAAAAACATCCTTAATTTTATCTCTGCTACCTGCAGTCCACCAAGTACTGAATAGGCCTGCAGGTCTGTTTATTTTATCCCTGTAGCCTGAAATAGATTAGGAAATTATTTTTGTCTTCACAAAGTTTTTTTTTTTAAAGAACTCCCTTTTTATTTTCCGTTAAAAAAAAAACCCCCGCAAACGCTTGTCTCCCGATGTCTAAACAGTAATGCGGGCCTGTTGGTTCCTCTAGGGTAGCCAAACATCAGAAAATATCTAGTAGCCTCTGTGAAGAAGAAACACTTCCTTATAAGCTGTAAGGTTTATACCGGTTATATTGCCATAAGATGAAACTTGCTGGTCTTAAAAAGTGCTATCGGACGCTTTCTGATTTTTAACATTACGATGGTGTTTCCAAAAGATGTATCGCCAAATTCCCGTGAATTTCAAATGCTCCACAGATTTATCTTGCTTTTTTTTTTTTTTCCCCCATTTTAACATTCAAATGCCCCATCCTCCGGCCAAGGCTCCCTCAATCCTATCTGCGATTTAATTGGCATTTAGTCCCAAGTAAACAAGCGATAAACGCCAATCGAACCTTAGCCGGGCGGGCGCTAACCCAATTCAACGCCGCCTGATTTACCGCTGCATAAACGCGTATAGGACTGAGCTGTTAGGAATATAGACATTTTCTATTGGGGAAGTAGTAGCCGTTCGTAGTAGCGACCGTAGGCTGTCACATCAACTGGTGGTATTTTACTTCCTGTATTTTTAAAGCAATGAACTCAATATTATTACGATTATTATTATAACATGCAAATACATTTCAACTCAATATTACAGTAATCAACATTGCTTTCGCTCTGCAATTCCATACGCATTTCCCTGATCACAGCAAGTCCTGTAAAGTCAGCGGACTTCGCTCCTGAGCAGTCAAGTCAGGCCTGTGTAGGCTTGTAGTAAACAATACAACTTTTCCAACAATCACTATCCGGAAAGTTAGTATTTATTCATTCTATTTATGGGATATAGCCCACCCCAAATGCAAAGGCAAACCAGAGACACTGCTGGGCGGTTGTAACAATTAAAACATCCACCAGAAAGGCAACAACAACAACACAAAAAGAATGGGGACTCCAGGTAAATAAAGTAGCCGGTATCTCATAAGGCGGAGAAATGCCAGAAAATGAATGCCTTCTGATCGCACAGAATTGTGTGAATGATAACCTTGCTGGGCTTTTTAGCCTGTAAGATCGCCTCGCTCCACAGATCCTTAGAGATTTTGATGTATGTGCATCTTTGCTGCGCAGAAAATGGGCTGCCAAGATTTTCAGCAGTCTCGGACACTTCCTCCCCAAGAAAGCTCCATTTTCTCTTGGGGTGGGAAGGGAAAGAGGAACCCCCTAGCTATCCGATCCCGGGTCTCTCTGCTCAAAATTCACTCCTTCAAGAGACCTATTCCCAGGAAAGCGCGCCTAGTAGAAACCTGCAGGGAAGCCGGTGTTCGCACGTCATGCTTAATTTAATCGTGGCTTATTCAATTGACTCAGTTTTGGGGGTTGGGTGGACAATTGGCAGGATAAACCATCCATGGGGTCTGGGTTCAGAACCAATGGGCTAATAGTTTGTGGCTCAGTGACTGCGTTGACTGAACGCATCCATGTTATGGATACGCGTTTTTTGGTGGCAGCAGATGGTGAGTGGGTACCATTTTTTTTTTAAAAAAAAGAAAAGTATTTTAAAAGTCAGAGTTTTTAAACCTGGCTTTCTTCTTCCTTTCCGCTTAGTGACATCTTTTCTTTGGCCATTGGTCCTAAATGCATTTATTTGGGAGCAGACTTAAGCCAGTGGGGGGTGGGGAGAGGTGGTCTTTTAAATTAGTTTGCAGTGGGACGAAGGAAGGAGGGCTCTACATTTTGAGAGCCTTTGGCTATCCAGATAGTAGGGCCCCAGGTCGGTGATATCTTCTGGAGACAAGTCCCTAATAGGTAGTTGTGGGGAGAGGACAGAGAAAGAGGATTGTAGACTGAGGGGAGATTGGGAAAGCTGGTGGGAGGAAGGAAGGAAGGAAGGAAGGAAGGAAGGAAGGAAGGAAGGAAGGAAGGAAGGAAGGAAGGAAGGTNAAGGTTCCAGTAAAGAAGAAAGGGAAGAAAAAGAGAGGAAGAATGGAAAGATAATCAATGGGGACCTGGAGAAAGAAGAGGGAAAGCGATAAGGAAGGAAGGCTGTTTGGGAGTGAAAGAGAAAGAGAGGAGAGGAGGGAGATAAAACAAAACAAAATAAAAATTTAATGAGACTATAAAATACATTTGATTTGACTTCCCCAATGGTTGTGGAAGTCTACTACGAAGAAGGAAAGAGGAGAAACAATAGGAGGGGGTTGCTTCATCCTTTTCAGAAATATCTCTTTTTGAAGAGGCGGAGGCTGGCACCAGTTGGAACCCTTTTCAAAAAGGTTTCCAAAACAAGGATTCTCTTCGAAGCATCTCTAAGTCTCTGGCTTCGCATTTGGTCGTCGGAAAGGAGGTGCATTTGCAGGACTGGGATGACTAAGAAAGCTGCCTGGCACCTCAGATGCGGCCAACCTCCCTCCCATCTGGGGAGCAATTGGGACCAGTTTTGTGGGCCTCCCTTATTTCGTCTTGAAGCGTCCGCTTTAAGTTCCTTAGCAGCAAAGAAGGAAAGCTGGACGGGAAAACTGCAGAGGGAGGCAGGCAGGCAGTATCTTTTTGCCTCGGTTTTATTTCCTGCTTATTCTTCGTTTGTTGTATATAAGTCCAAAATATGTCAGGTTTCTTAAAACGCTATCCGGAGAAAATTCGTAGGAGTCGAAACGTCAGCACACAAACCCAGGAAAATGAGGGCTTAATTCTCTGTTTAAAATATTTAAAAATCGCTCCGGTAATCAGTGATTCCCCGTTTTTGCTTTAGTTTCACTTCAGTCGTTCAGTTTTCCAACCATTCCAGCCTCAGTTCAAATTAGATACCTATAACACTGCAAGGTAGGTAAAGACCCAGACAAATTCAGAAACATGGGATGTGTGGGGGAAAAGAGGGAGGGGAGAGAAATAAGTTTTTTAAGAAAAGTAGGCACTTTTTCTTTGGCTTCTTCATCCAGACGTCTTGCTGTAGAGTGGAGCTTGTGTACGTGGCTCGGATTTTCCTCTTGGAAATGAAATCCGCTCCCTTTATTTGTGCCCAAGTAAAAGCGGATGGGAACACCGCTATCTCGGATACCAAACGAGGAACTGCCAGTTTGCGGAGGTGAAAACTGTGGCTGAAAATGCGCCCGAATTGGCTTACAAACCAGTTTTTGCTTCCCAGTAAATCTGGCCGAGTCACAAGGATCTTCGCGGAAAGCGAACCAAGAATCGCAACCCTTGGATCTCGTCGTCTGCAAACCCCCATCCTTCCAAAGTGCAAAGGCTCCTCTCCCAAACTTCCCCCAAATTATCACAGAATTGCGACGTTTCGCCACGTATAAACCTCGGCTGGCAAGCTTGCTTATTTTCTCTATTTGATTTTAATTGAGGCGGATGGTATCAAATTTGATTTCTTCACACACACACACACGACTCCGATCGTTGACTTCAAACCGTGATTCTTGGCCGAGAAAACAACGAACCTTTATTTTTATTTTTTGGCCCTAGGGGGCTACACACTACAAGGCGAAACTGCATTTATGCCCAAAGATAAGTACATAAAAAATACCGTATTCAGATTTGCTTGCTTCCCAGGCCTGATAGTAAAAGCAGGGTGGACGTAAACCTTTAAACCTGCGCGATTCCTCCCCCCATTTTGTTTAAATGCCTGGGAGTGAGTGAGTCGGATATTTAATTATCCCAATACTTTAGGATCACGACGACTCAAGAATAAAAAGCGGCCAAGTTTCTTGAATCCGCGCAGAAACTCGGGGTGTCTTTTGGGTGGGCGAGAGTGTTCAAAACTCCTTCCGCCGCCTCGAGTTCCTCAAGGTCGCTTTGGATCTTGAGCGGCTCTACTTTCCTCCTGATTGTTGTGGATCCCCCTCTCCCTTCCCCCCCCCTTTTTTTTTTTTCCNCCCCCCCCCTTTTTTTTTCCTCTCCACCTTTTAAATTATTATTTATTTAGCAGCATCGGAAATAAAACAGGACGGTCAATTAGAGTGAACAACGGGGGTACTTAAAGAGCCAATTGTGGCGAGTGTTTAAATCTTTATTTACCAGAACCTTGTAAAGGCTGGGGGACAATTTGCATGCTATTAACGGCTTTTCAATAGGGCATCGACTGGAACTAAAAGATGCCACTCGCCCGCCCTAATTAAACACCGCCGGCATCGCTCTCGAGACGCCGGCCGAGGGAAGGCGCTGCCTTCGCCCCCATAAATAACCCACGCGAGACACCTGGGAGAAAAGGGAGGCCAGGTCCGAAGAAGCGCCCCGCCACCCGAGGCCCCAGCCGATCTCGGCCGGTCACGGCTCGGCTCAGCCGAGCTGGTGCTGCCTCTGTGGACTTGCAGTGTGGAAACCACGCGCCGTTTCTAAAAGGAGGGAGAAGAGGAAAGGCGGGGGGGGGGGGGTTGGGAGGAAATGGCAGGGAAATCCCTCCCTCCACTTCCTCCCTCCCTCCTCCCTTCCTTCTTCCTCTTTTTTTCTCCTTTTTTTTCCTTTCTTTCTTTTATCTCTGTCTCCATTCTTTCACTCTTTTGTAAACTTTCCCCCATCTTTTTCTATATCTCTTATTTCTTATTCAACCCTTTTTTCTTTTCTTCTCTTCTCTTTTCTTTTCCTCCCATCTATCTTTTTGCTCCTTTCCTTCCTGTCCCCTTTCCATCCCTTCCTCCCCCTTTTTTTTCATCTTTTCTTTGTTCCTTTCCCTTGCCTTCTTTTTTCCCTCCTTCTCTTTCCTCCCTCCCTTTTTGCTTTCTCTTTCATTCTTATCCTCCCTGATTCCTTTGCTTTTTCTTTCTTTTCCTTTTTTTCCTTCCTTTTCTTTCTTCCCTCCCCCCCCCCACACGGAGCCTCCCAGCGAAATCAATGGCCATTTCTTTTCCCGCCTAGCCCCACCTCATTTCCAAAGACCCGCTTTTTATATATTGCCTGGCATCAGATTGGCTCCCTGACACTGCGGCCTACGATCTCCCAATTCCCGATTAGCCAAAGTGGTTAAGAGAAAGGCATAACGCTTGCTTGCTCTCTTCCACAACCTCTTCACCACAGCAGTTAAATAAATTCTGCTAGAATCGATGTGGATTGCTTCTACATAAATTACTTCAGGAAAGCCTGACTGGTATATGTGTGTGTGTGTGCTGAAAGATTTTTCTTTCCTCCTTCTCTTTTTCTCCAATCTGTTCTTGTCTTCCTATCGATCACTTTCTGCTTTGACATCTGTTCCTTTTTTCATATCTTCCACATACCAATTCTGATCTAGCCCTTAATCCTTTTTTTTAAAAATGAAAATTCTACCAAAGCTCTACTCTTAATAATATAAGTAGAATTAAAACATGGTCCTGCAGTTGTCTAATCCACCACAATTCACAAAAGACAATCCTTCTAGAAATATTCCAAGAGATATTGGAATTATTCTAATATTCTAGAAATATTTGTGAGATTCCCATATATTCCACTCCCTTTAAATAGACAAACACATATACAGATGTATACTTGCTTCTCCGTGTAGTAATCACAATAAATTATGTTGTACTTGCAGTATAAATATATAATTAACATTTATTCATCTATAGTATTTTATACTTTCCCAAGATTCACAATAGATCAAGAAGATATGATCTACTATAAATTATGGATTTATTTCTGCCTGTTATGCGCGATAGTAAATACAGTACTACGTAATAAAGATAACTCTAAGAATAAATGTAAAACAATAAATTGATCAAATATAAATGTAGCTCCACAAAATAATCTTAAAGTCCATCCACCCTGTGTTACCATTTCTGTTCATATTTGTTACAGATATATCTCAGTAAATCTTGGAACTTACTTTTGAGTGGGTTTCTTTAAGAATTGAAGTGTAAGCCTAAATCTGAAGATTTTTATTGGATCTTTACAGTAAAAAGATTTTTATGTACCTTTTATGTGGATGAATTTTTGTTGGAGGGTCTCTAGATGACTTGATCTTGAGTCCTTTTGGTTTTTATGAGACAGGAGTCATGTAAAATGAGGGCAAATGATCAGATGCATTATTAGGATATTACCCCTCCCATTTCTAGGAAATTTGTTATGTGAATGAATGGCAAGTATGGAAACCACTATTTTTCAAACTTGGCAACTTTAAAATGTATGGACTTCAACTCCCAGAATTCCCCAGTCAGCAAGTTCACAAGGGAATTCTGGGAATTGAAGTCCATACATCTTAAAGTTTGAAAAACATGGATAAAAGCTGTTGTGTGCAAAAGTCAAGGACTCTAGGCTGTGCTATGTGTTCTTAGATGCCTTGATGTCAAAGGGATGCTTTGAAATTCTGCTGTAGATTTCTCTTGATGGGGTAGTCAAAAAAAGTGAAGACAGAGACTACAATGGTACAATCCCAGCAGTAATCACACTATTGTCACCACCATCTTGACTTTTTTGACCACACCTTGCAGTGTGGTCACTACCCCTGTTGGGAGGGAGCTAATGCCAATTGGTTTCACTCCCTTTGGATGGAGGTGCTGGTGAGAATCCAGTGGAATCAAAATAGATGGTTCTCCCTCCTTTCTCAAATCAGAAAAAGTGATACCAGAGAGACCTATGTGATATTGTTTGGTTAGTGAATTAATCCATTGTATGGATTGGGGAATTCTGAGAGTCCACAGGTTGCAAAATTGCCAAGGTTGAGAAAAACTGTGCTGGTTTTTCAACTAGTCTTACTTAAAACACAGCCGGCCTTTCTAACACTTGATAAAAACAATCACTGTGGTTTACACAACAGGCGATATACACAGGTGTAGCATAGTTCAAGGGTCTTCAAACTTGGCAAGTTTAAGACTTGTGGATTCCAACTCCCAGAATTTCTGAGCCAACATGACTGGAGGAGGAATTCTAGGAGTTGAAGTCCACAAGTCATAAAGCTGTCAAGTTTGAAGACCCCTGGCATAGCTGTTATGTTAGCTGTTATGGGTATCATCCTAGCAAGTTACATGAACCAAACCATCACCTTAACTCAGGGCAAGCACTACATATTCGCTCCAACACAGCAATCAGATTTTGTTAAACTAGGTTTAGAATTCACCAGTGTCGTGAACTCAGATATCGGGTAGATTCCCATAGAAGAAGGAGCAAGCCTTAAGAATCTCTTTGTAGGTTCATAATCTGAAAGTCCAATCAACCTGAATAAGAAACACTTTGTTTGGCCTGTAGTACCTTTTATGTGCATGAATGTAAGAGCACCATTCAGTATGATGGCAGAAAAGGACAGCACAATAAATTAGCTCTTCATTGGAACAGTTGTGCTGTTGTATCTCCTATTATTGCCTTCACATCTTCCCTATCAAAAATGACCCCCAGCTGGATGACTCCGAAGAAGGGGGGAGTCCATGGACTGTCATTCTTAGTGAACTGGCTGGGGAATTCTGGGAATTGAAGTCCATGCCTCTTCGAGTTGCTAAGGTTAAGAAGCTTTGCCTTAGAGAACAATATCACCACAGCTTCTCTGTATGTGTGATTACATAACAATCAACTGACATGGCAGACAACAGATTGTAGAAGGGAAAAAAATAGGCTGTAGATTTACAGGAGTTTATTGGTCTCCTTTGCTACCTGTAAGAAGATAATGCTGGCAACAATGATGCAGAGACTAGGTTGGGCATCTTTAGCTCCAGACCCAGCCATCTTTCTATTGTTGCAGAAGAGCAGTAGAGCCCAACAAGAGATTAATGTTACAAATCTCTTGGCGTCTACACTTTAAGGACTTTATTTGCATGCTTCACAAACTTTCAGTTGCCCTATTGCATCAAGGTCAACAATTCTGAGTTCGAACAGGAACTTTGGCCCCAGCAACATGTTTCCCCCCTGCATTAAAGACAGTGCGCTGAGAAGGTGGGGTATGATCGAGGCCAGGCCCTGCGGTGAGATTGTCAAGGTGTTGGTGTAGAACAAGGAGACCCTCTGTCAACCACAAAAGTTCATTAGGGGAGTTTGAACCAGTCTCTCGTGCACAGTCTGGTCCACCTCACAAGGTTGTTGTGGGATCAATGAGAAAAGGGGTATCATGTATACTACCTTCTGTACATCTCCCTCCCTCTCTCTCCACCCCTCTCTCCTATCTACCTACCTACCTACCTATCTTATCTATCTATCATCAATCATTATCTATATATGTCTGTCCCTCTCTCTCTTTGTCTCTTTCTATCTCTCTATCATCTATCATTATCTATAGCTATCTGTCTGTCCCCCCCTCACTGTATGTATGTACGTATGTAGGTATGTATCTATCTATCCATCTATCTATCTATCTATCTATCTATCTATCTATCTATCTATCTATCTCTATCTATCTATCATTATATCTGTCTGTCCCTCTCTTTCTGACTCTGTCTTATCTATCTATCTATCTATCTATCTATCTATCTATCTATCTATCTATCTATCTATCTATCTATCTATCTATTAAATTTATATAACAGCCTAACAGTCCCAAAGAGGAATTTTGGCAGCAAACAGCCAAAGATAAAATAGCCAATATAAAACTGATGAAAATCTAAAAAGTCACAGTAATAAATAGCACAAAAAAACACTAAGCCTGGGCAAATATTGTATTGGCTCCCTCAGCTATGGAAGGCTGATCTTGGATAATTGGGGTGGGGGGGAATTCAGTGCCACCAATTGGTATTGGGGTGGGCTCAGATTGGCTTGGGGAGCTGAAAGACTAAATTCCTAACTCATATCCTCCCATTTTCAAGACACTGTTTACTTGTGGACTATGGGAAGCCTTGGGAAACCAGAGGCTCTCCCATTACAAGAAAAGCTTTGGGGTGTCCAGATGTGGGGGAGGGGATGTGTACAGTGTGTACTCATTCCATAATGCAATTCTTCAGATCTGTACAGAATGTTTAAGTGTGCTGAGAATTCTTGTGCATTCTTTTTTTCCAGTAATTATTTTTTTATCCAGTGAATTATTGCTTATCTTGAAAGGCCTTAACAGATTATGTGCTAGTTCTGGGCTTCATGTTAGGCACAGTGTAATATCAGCTTTCCATTTATATTCATTATCCTGACTGATCTGTCTTTCTAAATTGTACACAAGGCCTGGGAATAAGTAACGGATGTCACTATTGGCTTTATTTAGTTCTCTTTTACCACCTGAGCATGACAAGACTTTCAGAGAGCCCTATTGAAAGGTAATTGATCCGTTCCAAATGATATTTTTGAGGATGAAAGGGAGGAAATGACTGAAAAGGTTACAGGCTCAGAGCTTCAAAGTAGCTCCTGTTAAATTCAAGGCAGCCATATTAAGGAAGACTGCTTTGAACCAATGAGGGTCCTTGACTTATTTTAAAGCTGTGAATATTCCTCTCTTTTTCTTAACAGCTGGAGGGATTGGAGCAGCATCGGAATGCATCCAATCCGTCAAATTTAAGCATGCAAATCATTTCCCCCATAAAAGGTGAGATTCTGAATGGTTGGAACGATCTCGCTGACTTTTCTAAATTCTCTGTCTGTCTGTCTCATACTTGTGTTTCTTTTAGAAAATCGCAAACATCTCGGTGGTATTTCTTTTACATCCACCATATCATCTGCAGCCAAAACCGTGATTGCTCTCTGTATGTATTTGGCTATATAACCCATGGTTTTGATTGTTCAGTCATCCAGCTTTGGCTTTTTACATTTCTTACCCAAGATGGATGTAATCCTACAGATAGCTCCCTGGCTGGAAGGAATTAAATAACCCTATTTCAGGGTTGACTTTTCTTGGAATTGCACTGCTTTCAATGCCTTAATGGTTTCTATTTTAGAACACTTTGAACATGCCCCTCTTTGGATGACAATGGCTGGGTGACAACCTTGCAATAGATAAACATGATTCTAAGTCCTCATCTTTTACCCCCTTCTTATTTTTCCTTCACCATCTGCCATCTAACTATACCTCAAAACTCAAAGAAAATTTTCAGAAGGCTTACAAATTGAATTGCAGGAAGAAAGTAGGAGAAGAAAATGAAAAGGAGAATGAAATGACAAGGTAGAGCTGGATTTAAAACAGAGCTTGCACACCTCTTTGTCTGCAATTCCTCAGTTCTAAGAGAGCAAAGAGAAAGGGATGCCCACACCTTGATAGGATGGAACACCATCACAACCAGAGAAGGAAAGAGACAGTGGAGCCTAGATAGGAGAAGACAAAGGCAGGAATGGCAGGAGAGAGAATGTGGGGATGGAGTTAATCAGCCATGTTATCGCTCAGGGAGTTGAGTGAGGGAAAAGGAGGAAGAACAAAAATTCTATTCACAAACCAGATAAGAAAGTGCCAAGTCCCTGCAGGCTGGGGAAAATGGCAGTTGTAGTCCAATCCTCCTGGACACCAGGTTGGGGGAAGTGGCCTGAGAAATGGGCCACATGTAAAGACATCTCCCCCCCCAAAAAAAAAATTTCTTCATTTATCCTAGAGGAAATTTCTTTCTCTGGAGAAAGTGAAAGAATTCCTGGCTGGCATTTTGGAACAAGTTCCTGTCAGTGTAAGGCTGGTGATTTTTCTGCAGAAATTCTTGACAATTGTTCATGCTTTGTTAGCACCATAGATGACCCTTCAGACAACAGCTTAACCCAGGATTTATTCATTTTCCAGATTCACCCATTACATGGAACCGCATGTTGATCCAAGAGGTTGAGTTTGCCCAAATGGAAAAGCTGCTTTCACCTGCCCCCAAATCCAACAAAAGTTAAGAAGTTATAAGAATACAGACACTGGGCTGGTGTGCCTGATGCAGGTAAAGCATGAAGAAAACCTTTCTTGTAGTGCATTGAGTGTATAATAATAATAGTGTGATGTAATTGTGTCATAGTTACAATACTCTCCAATGTATATTTTGGACTCTTTGTATTTAAAACAGGGCATTTATGAATGGGTGTGTGTGTGTTTTTCCTTACTGTAGAAAAAACTAGGGATAAAACCCAAGGTAATGATTACATGCACTACCTTGAGTTGTACAAAAGAGGAAGGAAAGAAGGAAGGAAGGAAGGAAGGAGAAGAGAATAAGGACGAAAGTAAAGAATAAATCACTGTAACTCATTGCCACAAGAAAATGTGACAGTGATAGCTGGGAATGTTGAAGGCCAAGGCAGGAGAAACTGGGACAAGGAAAGAGAACTATCACCAGCTAAGAGGAGATAAAGGTTCCTAATAATGGTATTAAAGTATGTTTTTCTCCCATTGATACGTAAGCCAGTAATTAATTATGTATGAATCCAACCCTAGGATTGGACTCCCTGGGAGTCAGGGAGAACTCCGAGACCCCAAAATGAACCCTGATGAGATTTCCCTTAATGAAATCACACTGAATGGGCTCTCTTCTATCAGATCCTGGATGGAATTGATTTCCTCCTCAACAGAAGTGACCAAAATGTTGCTGTTGTTTCCTTTTAGCCAAGTTTGCCTTTTCTTCCATATCTCTCTCTCTCTCTCTCTCTCTCTCTCTCTNCCTTTTCTTCCATCTCTCTCTCTCTCTCTCTCTCTCTCTCTCTCTCTCTCCCTCCCTCTCTCTCTCTCTCTCCCTCCCTCCCTCTCTCCAGAGAGAACTGATCCATGCTGCCATTGGTAAAATCTGACTGTCTGCATGTTGTGGTCCAACAAGTTAAGATGGTGGCCACCACATGAAGGGGCATGAAGGATGAAGTTTATCTACCAGGAGGGAGAGGAAAGGGAGAATGGTGGGGAATGGGGTGGTGGGGAAGCAGGGGAAGTAGAGGTCAGAGGCAATGTGGCCTTTGGACCTGCAGGGCTGTGTGTGGTTAGGCCTGGTGTGTATGTGTGTAGCAAAATTAGTCAGGTTTGTCCCCCCCCCTTTTTTTTTTGCAGGTGGGTGACAAAGGAAGGAGCGGGAGAGGAAGAAGGGAAAAAGAAAAAAGAGGGTTGGTTACAGAAAAAGAAATAAGAGATGATAGAAAAGATGTGAGAAATGTTACAAAAGGGTGAACAGAATGGATATATAGGTAAAAAAAGAAAGAGAGGAAAAGAGAGGAAGGAGAAAAAAAGAGGAAAGAAGCAAGGATTGTAGGAAATAAAGAGGAAAGCCATCCTCCCCCTGCCAAAAATTCCTCCCACCCAAAGCAGTGAGGAAAACGGAGGGGGGTATCCCCTGCATTTGGAGGGGGCAGGGTCGGTTCTGTCAAGAAAGAGGAAGGGGCTGGGTCCCCAGAGCCCCCACCTTTGGACTCTAGGTTTCCAAATGACAAATGGGGGGAGGAATATTTCACACTCCCCTTCCACAAGAATTCCCTCTCATCCTCAGAATCGATCTGGCAACAGATTCAAGAGGGACAAAAGGAGACTGACTATTCACTCTTCTGACAAGACAGAAATCAGGCGACCTGCTCCTTTACCCGAAGCCAAAGTGGCCCTACTGGCTTTAGAAAATATGGGGGGGNTTAGAAAATGGGGGGGGGGGGGAGAGCGAGAGCAGAGCAGCCTGCCCATCAGGATTTTAGGTACGATAAGGCAGTGGAGCACCCATGTTCAGGGGCAGTATACCTTAGGTGTGAACAGGTAGGCCTATCCAATCGCCTTCCTGCCTATCTAGACGACCTGATCCTTGTTGGAGGACCTGATCCTCCCTCGCTAAGAGAGGGAGCCAAAGTACATTGGATTTGCGATCCAGGATACTCTAAACAAGGCCTCCTAGCTTTTCTTTCCCAGTTCTTGCCTAAAGCAGAGGGAGCAACCAGGTAGCCAACTGGGCGAAGAAGGCAAGATTGGAGCATGGGCAAAGCAGAGAAAGGCGAGATTTCACACCCTGAGCGGAGATGCCTGCCTGTTACAGAGAACAGAGGTTGTTAAGGCTGAGCATATTTGTAGCTCAGGGTTGACATGAGGGGTCCTTGGTGGTCTCTCAGCTTGGCTTTTTTTCTTGCAGACGTTTCATGACCCAAATTAGATAACGTTGTAAATGGACTAGCCTGACGGTGTTACCTAGTTTGGGTCATGAAACGTCTGCAAGAAAACAAGCCAAGCTAAGAGAGGACCTTCGCCCCTTCCAGGTATTCCTTTTCACTCCTTCTCTCTCAGGCGCACCTTTAATACCAAACAATAGCGGGATGTGGGTTTTTAAAATAAAGCTATTGACTCTCTTAAAAATGTGTTGAGGTCACACTAGGAACCAAAGCATCACCCAAAACAATTTCCTTATTATAAAATGAAGGGATGCCCATCTACTCTGTCATCCAGAAACATTTAAAAAAAAAATGGGAGAAATTAACTCTGACCTTTCTTTTCTTTGCCGTCACAAATAGCTGGGCGTGGGAATCGGTTGTAGACGGGGCACTCTGATTTCCCCCGCGGCAAAGGCGGTGTCTAAAGAGTTAGGGTAAAGGGTTGCACACACACACACGCGCGCGCGCCCTGCGGAAACAAACGCTAACCCAGCTGCACCACGAAATAAGTTTTAAAAGTAACCGAGATCAGCCGCGATCCTGCCGCCTCCTTGGCGAGCTGCTCTGTGAAAGAGCCGCTCCAGGAATCTTTTAAGGGCTGGTTATCAGCCACATACACCCCGAAGTCTTTCTAGAGCAACCTATTATTACAAGCGCACACACAACACACCATGCACACAACACACACAACACACACACACACANCACCATGCACACTACACACACAACACACACACACACACACACACGGTTCGTCCACCCCGCGCTAAACCTTAAAAGCCGGTTCACCAAACATAACTGCAGCTGCCTTGGCAGAGCGCGCGGTGTCCGAACAAAGAAACTGGCTCGAAGTGGATTCCTAGTTTCACCCAACCTGCTAAGACAATGGCTGGATTCCCACAAGGCATTGGAACCAACTGGCGATCCAGCCAGGTTCGAGTCTGGAATGGATGGACGGATGAAGAAACACACAGGGAATCTGACGTTCAATACGACCCGTTCGCCTGGCAGCAGGTTTTAGGGACGCCTCCGCGTATTGTAGGCGCGCGTGTGTGCCTACACCCGTGTGTACTTGGGACATATCATGCATACATTTATGCCCAATAATATACACCCGTTTTCCCTACCCGGGCTCACTGTGGATGGGTTGGTTTTTCAATTCTCGCCATCCCAAGACAGAACCGAACGGGTTCAAAATACGCAAAGCACGTCATTTCTCAACCACTGCCGTTTTCAACAGCGGGATTTGTGCGTGTGTGTGTGTGTGTGTGTGCGTGTCATATCTCTTGACCAGCCCTCGGGACGAACTCCTTTCCTCAGCTGGGCAGCGCCTGGCACTTGCGCGTTCAGATGCATCCTCCGCGGCATCTTCGCCTGGCAAAGAACGCCAAGCGCCTCGGGAGACCCCCCCGCCCAGACGGACGAAAAGAGGCAAAGAAGGGGCCGCACCGGTGGAAAGAAAGGTTTGATGGAGCTCGGCAAAAATCGATCCGACGCGTGTGCGCCCCCGTGGATCGGCATACTGTAACACACCACACACACACCACACGCTTGAAGAGGGTGAGGCAGGCGTCGGCTGAACCGCCCAAAACAAAGGCTTTGCGGGCTGACGCAGGCTTGATAGGTCCCTGGGCGCCCGGTTTACCTCGCCCCCCCCCCCGGTCCTGACTCGCAAAGCAACCCGCCGCGCCGCGTTCCCGTCCTTCCACTCCTTCCCGGGCTCCTGTCCTCGCAGTCCCTGGCTTGGCCCGCTTCCTCGCTTCCCGCCTCCCCGCCCGCCAAGCCGGCTGAGCCCGACCCGCGCGCCTCTCGGTCCGCTCCCCGCCGCCCGGTGCTTCGCCCCCCGCCCAAGCCCCTTACCGGCCAGCCTGAGGGCAGACATGCGCTGGAACTCGGGCTCCTGCAGCCATTTCCACATCCTGCGGAAGGTCTCCCGGCCGGACTTGAGTTTACTCCAGGGCTTGGGGTTCCGCAGCAGGTCGGAGAGGGTGCCCTGCGAGCGGCACAAGATCCGCTGGGCGAAGATGGCCTGCGGGATGCTGTAGCGCTTCAGCTCGGCCGTGATGCGCTGCGCCACCTCCTTGGTGTTGATCTCCTCCACCTGGCCGGCCCCGCCGCCGCCGCCCCCGCCGCCCGCCGAGCCCGAGGCCGAGCCCTGCCGCTCCCGCTCGGCCAGCAGCGAGCCGTTGGCCTGGGCGTGCGGGTGGGCGTGCGGGTGCAGGCCGTTGAGGGCGGGCATCATGCCGGCGCCCGGCGCGCCCAGCCCTCGAGCCAGGTGCTCCTCGCTGCGGGAGAGCAGGTGCGGCTCGAAGCCGTTGGGGGAGAGCAGCTTGTCGCCGGCCAGGTGGCCTCCGGGCCCGTAGGGGGCCAAGGACTGCTGCCCGTTGTGGAGGCCGCCCAGCCCGTTGGCCAGCGGGGAGAGGGGCTGCCCTATGGCGGGCATGTCTTTGGGATAGTGGCCGTAGAGGTTGCCCATGGAGGCGGCCAGGCTGCGCTCCTCGCGCATGAGGGCGAAGCTGCCGCTGACGTTGCCGGCCAGGCGCTGGTGCGGCGGGTGGTGGTGGTGGTGGTGGTGGTGGTGGTGGTGGTGCGGGTGGGGAAACTTCTCCGAGACGGTGGAGATGGGCGGCAGGTGCTGCAGCGGCGTCAGCGTGGTGTAAGTGCTCATGCCGGAGGGCGACTCGCAGGCCATGCTCATGGCCGGGTGCAGCGGGCCGCCCAGGCTGTGCTCGGCCCGGTAGTCGCCCGCCCCGTCCAGGATGGACGCCATGCTCGAGACCATGGCCGGCCGGCCGTGCGAGGAGACCAAGTTGCGGTGCGTGGACGGCGGCGGCGGCGGCGGCGGGGGAGGCGGCGGCGGGGGAGGCGGCTGCCTGGCGTGCGCCCCGGCGGGGCTCAAGAGCTCCCCGGCTTGGTGGAGGTTGCCCAGTCCGTCGAGGTTCAGCTCCATCGCTCGCTCGCGGCTCTCCCCCTGCCAGCCGGTGGCCCCCGCCTCCTCCACCCCTCCCTCCCGCCCCCCTCCGGATCTCCGCCTCCCGCCTCCTGCCCCGCCGCCTCAAGCCAGAGAGCCAGCCATCTCAAGGGATCGCCATCCGCGGGGCCCGGCGCCCGCAGCCTCGGCGGCGAGAGCGACGGCAGCGGCAGCGGCAGCGGCAGCAGCGGCGACAGCTGGACACGCGAGCGGCAGCGGCAGCGGCGGCGGCGGCGGCGGCTCCCCTCCTGCCCGAGGCTGCGGGGCTGGGCGCTCGCCTCTCTCGCTTCGCCCTCCTGCTCGCCTCCGCCTCCTCCAACCTTCGCCGGGGCTGCGAATCGCCGCGCTGCCTCTCAGCTCTGCCTCCCTCTCGCCTTGACGTCACGGCTCTCCAGCACCGGGCTGTCCGCCTCTCCCCGCCCGGGCGCGCGCCCTCGCTCCCGGACGCGCGCGCCCAGAGCCACAAGGCGCGGGGGGAAGCGGGAGGGGGGGGGAAAGCGGGGACNGGGGGGGGGGAAAGCGGGGACGCGCCTCGGACCCTCCGCTGAGAGAGGAGCGAGCGCCCACCTGCCGGCCTCGCCTGCCGGGCTCTCGGCTCCGGGGCGCCCCAGCAGCGGCCCGGGGCTCTGCCTCCACGTCGCGCGAGAAAAATGGGAAAGTTGCAAGCAGCGCTCGGGGGAGAAGGAGGCGGCGATGGAGAGACAAGAGGCGGCGGGGGGCTCGGAGAAGGAGGCGGCTGCAGAAAATCAATGCTGGCTGCTGGAGGTTGAGCCAAGCGCAGACTCGACGCCAGACGCCCCCAACCTGGGGCCCTCCGGGCTGGGCTGGGCTACGTCGCCCGCGACTGGTTGGGAACGCGAGGCCGACCCACCCGGAGTTGGAGGGCTGGAAGTGTTGAGAAAGAGCTGAGATTTACTGGTGTGGAGTGTGGAGAGGAAAGAAGGAAGGTTATCTGTTTTCTGTTACCTGAAGGGAGGGTAGAAGGAAGGGAGGGAGGGAGGATATAAGGAAGAGAGAGACGGAGGGAGGAAGGAAGGAAGGAAGGTTGGTTACTTCCAGTCAAGAAGAAAGGGAAGAAAAAGGAGAGGAAGAATGGAAAGATGATCGATAGGAACCTGGAGAAAGAAGAGGGAAAGCTGATAAGGAAGGAAGGGGGAAGGAAGGGAAGGAAGGAAGGAAAGGAAGGAAAGAAGAAAGAAGGAAGGAAGAGGTTCCAGTCAAGAGAAAGGAAGAAAAAGGAGAGGAAGAATGGAAAAGATGATCGATAGGAAACCTGGAGAAGAAGAGGAAAGCGATAAGGGAAGGAAGGGGGGAAGGAAGGAAGGAAGGGAGGGAGGGAGGGAGGGGAGGCAAATAGAAGAAAAGCCAGACGTCGGAAAGACCTGGACTTGGGACCAGATTGTTGGGAAGTGGGAGGACGGCGCTCGCGTTCTTTGGCTGCCGGCCCCTCCGACCGGGACTGTATCAGCAAACCATACATCACGGCACTCCATTCGCGCCTATCTCCCGGTCCATCTATCACGGGCGTTTCTGCTTTATTGCTCGATCCATCCAGGCCGGGGAGTGCGCCTTGCCTGTCCGCACCAGCAGCAGCAGCAGCCTAGCAGCGCCACTGCGCTCCCCCGTCTCCCCCCCCCTCCCCGTCTTGTTCCAGTTCTGCCTTTGTGTGGATCCCCCTTCCGTCCGCCCGACACACATGCCACACACACACACACACACACACAAGAGAGAGTCCCAAACTGATCCCCTCCCGTACCACCACCCCCATACCGCGTTCTCCGCCTTTTGAGCTAGCTGGGGGGGGCGCTGAGAGATGGGCTTTTCTCCGTTCCGCGACACGGTCCCCCTCCCGCAGCTGCCCTTATCGATCGCGCAGCTCGCTGGGAATGGAGGAGGGGGGATGAAAAGCTTTTACTTGAGACTGCAGATGCTCTGTAGGCAGCCTTCGGGGAGGGGAGGAAGGATGCTTGTGAGGGTGGGTGCACACCGTTTGGAATACCCCCCCCACGCCCCACGCACGCACCACACAAGCACAAAAGCACAACTCTTTCTGCCAAGCCTGCGCTCTATCCCAAGGCTTCAAACAGGTCTTCAGCCCAAGCTCGAAGGGGACAAAGCCCAGCCCTGGCAGGAGGAAACAACGCCAGGGCGCTTGTGGAGCCCTCGCTTACGTGTGAATGGAGAACCTGTCCATTAAGACCCCGTCCTTCCCTCTCCGCCCCCCCTCCCCACACCTCCCCTCTGCCTCTGAGCAGCAGCTGCCGAAGTCCAGCCCGAGTTTCCTGTTGATATTGTGGTAGTGAACTTTGGCAAGCAAGTGCAACGGCCTGGCTCTTAAAGGAGAGAGGGTGAGCTTGAAAAAGAAAGAACCCTCCTTCCCACAACACCAACACCAACAACACAAGCACACTGTCAATAAAGCGATCACAATAAAGATTCCTGTTCCCCCCCCATGTTATTTACCTTCTAAGAAAAGCAGCCCGCGGTTTATTTATTTGATTTACACCCTGCTGCTCTCCATTGGGGAGCATTCAAGGCTGCTAACTACTTTTAAAAACAAAAGTCATTAAAAGCAATAAAAGGTTTTGGTTCTTTTCACTTGTGGAGACTGACAGCTGTCCTTTTGGCCGATTACTGAATTAACCCATTTGTCTGAGTCCACACAATATTTTGAATATAAGCTAAGGCAGGCAACCAACTGGGTTATCCAGATGACATCCATGCTGATTAAGGATTATATATATATCTCCCTCCCACCTTTCATCTGTTACACCTTATCTATCTTTATATCTCTCTGTCTGTCTACCTATCTAACATCATCTATCTATTTTATATACATATCATGATTCAGATGTTGTATCTTAGCTTGGAAGCTAAACAATGTCAGGTTAGGTAACATGTGGGTGGGGGTCACCAGAGGAATCCAGGGCAATAGATCAAAGTGGGAAGCTGGAAAACATCCTGGCAGAAGACAGGGGCAAAATTGGATGTGTCCCTTCATCCTAACTATTGCCTTGGCAGACTCCCTGGTGTCTCCCAATCAAATACCACTTAGACTCTCTCTCCTGTGAAGTTCAAGCCTGATACAAAGGTATCCCAAGCTCTTCAGCTAAATCTTTGCTCTTCAGCTAAAGCCTATCTTATTTTCATCTCAGAGAACAATTCTGTGAGAGAGTTAATATTAAAGACTAAGACTTCTGAACCAGCCCCCCCCCCCAAACTTGGCAACTTTAAGACTTGTGGACTTCGATTCCCAGAATTCTCCAGCCAACTAGGTTTTTGCTCCCAGGAAGCTTCCCTGGGGCCCAGAAAGGCAAAAAATGGAGGCGGGAAGTTTACCATAAAATCCCATTCCCTCCCCACCCCTCTAACCTGCTTTTCAGCTCCGTTCTCCTATGCAGGGCAACCAAAGAAGACCCAGCCAATCAGCTGGGACTCGGGAGGTAGAGAATAAATGGGGTTGGTCGGGCCAGTCAGAGGGTGGATATTTGCTAGTTCTCCAAACTACTCAACATTTCCGCTATTGGTTCTTCATAACTGGTCAGAACCTGCTGAATACCACCTCTATTTCACATCCTGCCCATGGTCTTCACTGTTCTTCCAAAAACATCCCACTCAGAGCTGGACACATTTTTCTCAACTGCAGCCTATATTTTACCTTCCATAAAATATCATTGGCTGAGTACCTGCCACTTTTGCCCCCAAGATATTTCAAGGGCATTCAAATCCTTGACAGCCACCACTGACTTATCTCACCCTGAAGGACTGTCCCTGCTTCAGGATGGGGGAAAGCTGCAACTGGTCAGACTTGGGCAGGGTGGAACAAAGTGATTTGTTTCAAGAACTCCATGGCTTGTGGTCCTATGTCACTCCTGAAAGTCTAGAACAGGGGTCGGCAACCTTAAGCACTCAAAGAGCCATTTGGACCCATTTCCCACAGAAAATAAAACACTGGGAGGCACAAAATTCTTCTGACATTTAAAATGAAGTTAACAAGGCATGTATCATTTTTTTTATCGTTATGCTATGTATAAAAAAAGCTACAGTGTGTTGCATTTATGAAATCAGCGAATTGCAACAGAGAAAACAAATTTTTATTTCTGCATGCAACAAAAACATTTTGAACTCTGAAAAAAAAAAGGATGGGTCAAAAAGCTCAATAAATTGCATGCTGTCAGGTGTCACACATAAGCAGTTTGTGATGCATGTTTTGAGCGACAGGGAGCTGCAGCAGAGGAATGAAAGAGCCACATGCAGCTCCATAGCTGTGAATTGCAGACCCCTGGACTAGAAACTGTCCCACATATGAAGTATCCAAAGTCAACCTTGACTAGCACAGGGAGGCAATTGTCTCTTTCTTTGGAAGATTTTCAGGAGAGAGAGAAAAAGAAAGAGGGAACAAATTAGAGGTAGTCCTCAACTTATGACCATAATTATACCCAAAGTTTCTGCTGCTAAGCAAGACAGTTGCTAAGTAAACTTTGTCCTACTTTACAACCTTTCTAGCCACAGTTTTAAAGTGAATCACTGCACTTGTTAAGTTAATAACCTGGCTGTTATGTGAATCTGGCTTCCCCATTGACTTGGCTTGTCAGAAGGTCGCCAAAGGTGATTCAATGACCCCAGAGACACTGCAACCATCATAAATGTGAACCATTTGCCAAGCGTCTGAATTTTGATCACATGATCATGGGGATGCTGCATAAGTGTGAAATACAGTCATAAGGCACTTTTTCCAGTGTCATTGCAACTTTGAAGGGTCACTAAACGAAGTGTTGTCAGTCGAGGACTACCTGGTTCCAAGTAAGAGGGAATGAATTACTTTGGTTCCATGATTTCACTTGGAATTTTTAATTGTCTGTGTGAGAATGTTCTTGAGAGACAGGAGCAGTAGAAGCAGCAGCAGCAGATAGGGCAACAGTGAGATAAGAGACAACTTAGTCTCAAAAACAGTGGGGGTTGGCAAACATCTCAGCTAGGACCCTCCCTAGTTTCTTGTACTGTAAAGGTATCAGGGGAGAAATGTACTTTCACGTTTGCAAGATTCCTTTACTGTTGTCTTACAATAAAGATAGTGTATGTACTCATGGTTGGTTCTTCTTGTCCAGAATAGAATAGAATAAAATAGAATAGAGTAGAGTAGAGTAGAGTAGAGTAGAGTAGAATAGAATAGAATAGAATAGAATAGAATTATTTATTGGCCAAGTATGACTGGACACACAAGGAATTTTTCTTTGGTGCATATGCTCTCAGTGTACATAAGAAAAAAATACATTCATCAAGAATCGTAAGGTACAAAACTTCATAGGTTACTAATACTAGGAAACAAATAATCATACTAGGAAACAAATAAAGCAATATAAATTGTAAAGATACAAGCAATGTGATTATAGTCATAAGTTGGAAGAGATAGGTAATAGGAAGGATGAGAAGAATAATAGTAATACAGTCTTACTAAGTAGTTTGACAGCACTGGGGGAATTATTTGTTTAGCAGAGTGATGGAGTTCAGGGAAAAACTGTCCTTGTGTCTAGTTGTTCTGGTGTGCAATGCTCTATAGTGTCATTTTGAGGGAAGGAGTTGAAACAGTTTATGTCCATGATGTGAGAGGTTTGTAGATATTTTCACAGCTCTCTTTTTGACTCATGCTGTATACAGGTCCTCAGTGGAAGGCAGGTTGGTAGCAACTGTTTTTTTCTGCAGTCCTAATTACTCTCTGAAGTCTGTGTCTGTCTTGTTTGGTTGCAGAGCCAAACGAGACAGTTACAGAGGTGCAGATGACAGGCTCAATAATTCCTCTGTAGAACTGAATCAGCAGCTCTTTGGGCAGCTTGAGCTTTTCTGACTAGCTCTAAACATGGAATATAGGCAAGTATATTTTTTTCAGTCCCTTTTAGTTGATAGCGCACCCTTCCTAAATTTTAGCATTTCTAAGAATACTGGGATTTGCAAACAGAGAGAGAGAGCTAGGCTGAATCAAAATGTTATATTCCCAAGAAGCAGCCCTAGCAAGAAAGAATGTTGAAATGTCTATAAGAGAAATGGTTTTGTTGTTCACTTTGTGTGGTTAAATAGGAAATATTTCAGGAAGAGTTTGCAGGTGGACCTCCATCTTTTCTTCTACTTCAAAGAATCAGCGCTCACACATTTGCTTGAATAGCTAGACTGAATTTTAGAGAAGCACAAAAATAAAAAGGCCTTCAAGTCAAACTCCAGTTTGATGTCTCTAAACCTGCCATTCCCTTGACAGTCGTACAAACATGGTTTACTTCTGCTTTCTTTCTGAGTTTTGTTCTTGTTCCTAGATCCCTAAAATGGACTCCTTATTCCAGCCAGGCAAAGCTGGCCAAGGGCTGTCTCCTACTCAAATTTTGGGGATGTAGATGGAGCAATGCAGGGGGCGTTTTTGAATTTTAAATTTAAAATTTTTTAGCAAAGGGTTCCCTGCCTGGTTGCTGGGGGGGCGAGGCCATAGTGGCCGTGGCCAAGTCACCCTTCTGCACCATGGTGTGTGTGTGGGGCGTTTTTGCCCTCCCTGGGCTCTGGAGACTTTCTTCCAGCCTCCAGGAGGGTAAAAATGGCCTCCCCGGACTTTGGAGGCTCTCTGGAAGCCGGAAACAGGCCCATTTCCAGCCTTCCTGAACTTCCAGGGAGGCCTATTTTTCACCCTCCTGGAGCCTTCATGTACACCACGCTACCTGCATCCAAAACAGGCCACATGGAGAAGAATTCTGGGAGGGGTGGGGAGGGGTGAGCAGGGCCAGCCAGGGTTGGGATTTGGGGGTTCTCCAAACTTCACAAAATCTTAGCTAGGGGCTCTCCCAAACCCCTGCGACCCCCACAGCAGTCCACCCCTGGATCAATGGTATGGAAGTTCTTTGGCTCCATAGGATACTACCGGAGCAATGACCTGCTTTAATACTGTGCTGCTCCCTTGAGGAATACTTCTGGATCAGTCTCTGGCCTATCTAGAGACAGAAGAGGCATCCTTGAGGACTGGGCCTTGGTGAATTTAAATAGCAAAGCTATCCCAGGTACTGATATTTAAATTAGAAGACAACTCAGTAACCTCAGATTAGGTCATCCTTACCAACCACAAGCTAAACTTGAGCTGGCTGTGGGATGCAGTTGCCAAAAAGGTAAATGCTACAGGAGCATAACGTCCAGATCCTAAGAAGTAATTGTTCTATTCATCTGCCCTGGTTCAAATTCCACTTGTAGAACTGTGTCCACTTTTGGGCAACATAGTCCAAACAAGACAGCAACAAACTGGAACAAATTCAAAGGAGGGGTGCTGTGACAGAGAAGAGTCTGGAAACCAAGACTCATCAAAAGTGGTTAAAAGAAAGTTTGGCCTGCAGAAGAAAGTCTAAGGGGCAATATAATAGTAGTCATTTTATATACATGAATGGTTGCTGTGCAGAAGGAAAAGTGGACAATGGAAGGACCAGACCCAATGGAAGGAGCTTCAGATAAGACATCAGGCAGAACTTCTTGACCACATGAGCTGTCGGTCAATTAAATAAGCTACCACAAAGAATGGTGAGTTCTTTTTTGTTGGACATCTTCAAATGGATGCTGGATGACCATCTATCAGAGATTTTTTTAGGGCAGCATTTCTCAACTTTGATAACTTTAAGATGTATAGACCTCAACTCCTAGAATTCTCAGACAACTGGCTACAGTAGGTAATTCTGGGACTTGAAGTTCACATATTTTAAAGTTGTCAAGATTGAGAAACAGTCGTCTAATAGATTCCACACTGAACATGGGGATGAGATTAGATGATCTCTAAAGTCATTTCCTACCATGATTCTCTTTTCAACTGTAGGCCACATAGTTGTGGGAAGCAGAGGAAGACATGCAACTGATACTTTCCATTGTTCCTGTGGTATCTAATAGTATTGCACAATATGATAACAGTGTTCCAATATTTGAGGGGCTGCCACAGAGAGGAAGGGGTCAAGCTATTCTCCAAGGCACCTCAAGGCCAGACAAGGAATAATGGATGGAAGCTGAGGAAGGAGAGATTCAACCTGGAAATAAGGAGAAACTTCCTGACAGAGAACAATCAACCAATGGAACAGAAGTTGCCCTTGGAAGTTGTGGGAGTTTCATCTTGAGACTTTGAAGAAGAGATTGGACTGCCATCTGTCAGAAATGGTGTAGGGTCTCCTGCTTAGGTGAGGGGTTGGACTAGATGACCTATAAGGTCCCTTCCAACTCTGATTATCTGTTATAACATCTCCACTAAATACAGAGGGGGAATGGAAGGGTAAAATTAACTCCTGGTGACTTCAGGGAAAGGTCCATGTGTTTTTTTGGCAACAGTTCAGAAATGTTTTCTTCTAGGAAGTTGTTTCCATTCAACAGGTTTGACATTTTTTCTGGTAAATTTTCATCCACGTACTAACTAGGTTCAATTCCACTTTGCTTTTTGAAACCAACTAAGATTGAGTAGGACCAGGTTGTGTCTAGATATTCCATGATTAGGGGGAGGAGACCAAAGTTTTGTAATGATAAAGATGTTGGACTAGGACTTGAAAGAAGTAGGTTCAAGTCTACCCTTAGCCATGGAGACTCACTAAAGACTTTAAAACAGTGACACTCTCAGTCCAACCTACTCAGAGGTTTCCTATTGTGGGGTAAACTAAACAGAGAAACTGATGTTTGTCACATTGAGCTCTTGACAGAAAGGTGGAGTATAAATGTCAGCCTTCAAGATCTTCTACTATCGCTAAATCTAATAATCTCATGATATACCATGCTGCTATATGTAGAATCAAATTGGGGTAGCATCAGATGAGAGACCACTAGTAATTTCATTTTAGTAAGATAGGCTGATGATGACAGGGTTGGATGAGTGGTGAAGATTTCGGTCTAATTTATTAATTTATCTTGAGAGATTAAATTTAGGAGCTCCAACTGGCATATAGAGTGCCCTTCCTTCTATTTTGCACAAAACCTGTTAAATGGGAGGGCAGGAATACAACACATGGAAACAAGCACCCATCAACAACAGTTACATAACAGGAAAATCAAGTTCATTTTCGAAAGTAATAGAGCAAAAGATGAGCAAATGCTTCAGATTTGATGCAATATAAATCCTGAATTACTATTTCCTGACAACTGATCATTTCCTGGAATACAATACAGCTATTATTTCCAGCCAGGAATCTCCTGGGTCTTGGTGGAGTCTGTCAATCATATTTGAAGTAAAGCACGTCCCCGTTGCTGCTAAAACCATTTTATAAATGTGACCATGTAATCGCTTGAATCTGAGCTCAATTTGAGAGTGTCTTTATTAGCAGAAGCACTGAGGGGTCAGTCTATGGAGATTCTTGGTCATCCAGATCACGGTTGTTCCAAAGGTGCTTTTTCAAGAGGCACCTGGACTTTTTTGTTTTTTCTTTGAAGATGTTTCACTTCTCATCCAAGAAGCCTTCAAATAATGGATCGGTCCTTTTCATTAGCCCTTCCCAGATGATTCCCATTGAGGTTGGTTCCTCCCAGGCCTTGGTTGAGTCTGCAACCCAAGTGGAAGAGGAAAACAGTTTTTTTAGGAGACTCCTATCTTATTCAGCTGCCAACATGAGCAAAATAGGGGATGGCCCATGGGTGCTTGTATCCTTCCTTTGCTGGATGAGGCTCCTATCTGGGAGAGATGGTGGCGGAGCACACATCATGAAGAATAACAGAATCACAGAGTTGGAAGGGACCTTGGAGGTCTTCTAGTCCAAACCCCTCCCCCCTGCTCAAGCAGGACTATACCAGTGATGGCGAACCTTTTTGTTGTGGTGTGTCGAAAGTGTGCAAATGCGCCGGCACCCACAATGCAATGTGCCCTGCCCCTCCTGCGCATGTGCAACACCCTGCCCTGCCTCCTTACTTGCACTGTGCATGTGTATGCTTCCCAGCTGATTTTTTGGTCCATTTGAGGCCATTTTCGCCCTACTGGAGGCTCGAGGAAAGCCTCTGCAGCCCTGGGAGGCTGAAAAATAGGCCCGTTTCAGCACTTCCACTATTTCTGGAAGGCCAGTTTTTTGGCCTCCCAAGGCTGCAAAGGCTTTCCTCGAGCCTCCAAGAGGGTGAAAATGGCCTCAAACGGGGTGAAAATCAGTTGGGGGGCGCATGCATACACAGTGCATATAAGTTTGGCTTAGGCATGCGTGCCCACACAAATGGCTCTGCATGCCACCTATGGCCTGCGTCCCATAGGTGTGCTATCATGGCCCTATACCATTTCAGACAAACGGTTCTCAATTTTTTTCTTAAAACCCTCCAGTGGTGGAGCACCCACAGCTTCTAAAGGCAAGCCGTTCCTCTGGTTAATTGTTCTATTAGGATATTTCTTCTTATTTCTAGGTTGGTTTTCTCCTTGATTAGTTTCCATCCATTGCTTCTTATCCTGCTGCAACCTGAATGACCCCATCGTTCCTTATCTTTGGGTTGTCCTTTCAAAGTCTCAAAGATCTCCTGCTTTTTCGAAAGGTTCTGTCCTTTCTCTCTTAATCCCCTGATATCTTGAATTCTTTAGAGCAGAGGTCACCAAATTTGGCAACTTTAAGACTTGTGGACTTGAACTCCCAGGAATTCTGGGAGTTGAAGTCCACAAGTCTTAAAGTTGCCAAGTTTGGAGACTAAGTTTGGAGACCTCTATTATAGAGATCCATAGATGTTCACCTCTGCTTGTTTCCCCTTTTCTGATTGGGACATTCTTGGAGGAACCCACTGGATCACACCCTTAAAAGCTACTCAGTAACATCTTCTTCCTTTTTTTTTTAATTTTTATTGGTTTTTAAAACAAACATAAATAAACAAAACATAAAAACATCAAGCCATCTTCCATANTCCATATATATACATACAGTGTGCCAGTTGGTTTACAAATTGTTTTGTGCTTCCATTTTGTAGTCTTCAATTACAATTACATTATATATATTCTCATATTTTCAATCAAGTATTAAATACATTAATATCATTATTAATCAATCATTTGACTGTACTTTTATTAGTAACATCTTCTTTCTGTCCTTTTTGCTTTGAACTGCCTCTCACATCTGTTAATCTCCTCTCTTGCTTTTTGGAATCCCGTTCATATGTTCCTCCTTCCCCAGACCTGCAACCCCACTCAGAATCCTTCAAAAACACATTATAGGAAGAAAGCTACTTGCTATGGTAGCAAATAAACAGCAATTTGATTACATTTTTATCAACTAGCCTGTTTTATTAAGAGGCATTGGCTTTTGCTGCAGCTCACAAAGCGTATGCCTTTTAATAACATTTGTTAATGAGAAAAGATGTCACCAGACCATTTATGAGTGGAAGGAAATAAATAAATTGATATGCTTACAGTATGACTGTCTGTCCAGTTTTGGTGGCCACAATATGAAAAGATAATTCCCTCAACCCTCTTCAACTATTACAAGTCTTCACTACTATTACTGTTAATTTTGTCATCACTCCTTATCACCCATCCCCTCCCACTTGTGACTGTATGATTGTAACTT